>CM051266.1:37473618-37521118 GCA_027921565.1 Artemia sinica | reverse complement strand
GTTTCGATTTTCCTATTTCTTTAACTACTATATGGTCTGATTCGTCGTCAGACTCTTCGGAACTGGTTTCCGATGATTCCGCATTAGAACTTTAGTGGTGTCACCTCGCATTTTTGAGGTATCACCTCCCCTTCCTTCGTAAATTTCTACTCCTCTGGAAGTAGAAGGTTTATTCTCTAAGTCCTCGTTTGAGTTTTCAACTTGGGAGACTTGAAAGACTCTTGAGAGCTTTGAGAGGATTGCGACTCCACTGCTTAAATGCCATGTCGTTGGGGGGATGGGGCATTCTTTGCACTAGTGTTTCCCTCCATGAAATCCATTGTTTGGGCTTTACCTTGGACACAGTTATATCATGATATTGTCCTTGCTGGTCAGCCTTGGGAGTTTTATTCTTAGGCAATTTACTTTGACTCTTTTTTATTGGGAAATTTATTAAATCCTTACCTTCTCGCAGATTTGTTTTAATGGAATCTTTGGGAAGAGTTTTCTCTACAATAATACCCGGAGTTTCTAACGCTCTGTTCAATTCCTCCTGTAATGACAGGGGCCTATCTATTGATGTTGCAGGGGAAACCATATCGGCTGGATATCTTTTGGGGGGACAAGGGGTTGAAATTCTATCAGAGAAAAATTGGGTTTTTGGAGATATCGTATAATGTAATTCTCCTGCGCTCTCTGATGATGAGCTTTCTAGGCTTTTTGGTGGTTTTATTCTCGCTTGTTTTAGGGATTTTCTTTTGGGAATAACCAGATTTTTCATAGCTAAAAATTCTTCAAAGTTTTCCTCATCACTCTCATTTTCAAAATAATTTTGTTTGAAGTTAAAGGGTTTTAACTCTGCCAATCTTTATTTAGGGAGCTTATTTTCTGCATCTGACGAATCGGTAGACGGCGGACGCGGTACCCATCTTTCTGGAAATTTTTCTCTTTTTATTCGGCTAACATGTGCCTTGTAAGTTCTTCCACTATCAGGGTCCACCACTTCAAAAGTAAAATCGTTATCATAATTTTTGACTATTCTGTACAGTCCAGAATATTTATTGGAAAGTTTCTTGCCTTCCGCTTTTGCTTCATTTTTTAGGTAGACACAATCTCCTATTTTAAAATCTACGTTCCCCTTGACTTTGGGTTGGTTTCTTAGCTCTTGGTTTATTTTACATTTTTCCAACTCTTGTTTTACTATTTTATAAGTTTTCCTGATCCTATTTATGAATTCTTGTTTGTAATCCTCCGAGTTATTGTAATATTCCCGGGACTAAATAGTCTCATCATCCGGGATTCTAAAATCGCGACCAAAAAGTAAATAAAAAGGGTTGTCTTTGGTTGTTTCTGAATAAGCAGTATTGATTATGTTAGTTAAATAAGGCAAGAATTGATCCCAATCGTTCCTGTTGTCTTTCGTATAAATGCTTAATACATTCGAAAATATTTTATGCCTATTTTCTATTTTACCATTAGCTTGTGGGTGATATAGGGATGTCACCAATTTCTCTATGTTAACTAAACTCATTAAGTCTTTTGTTACTTTTGAAACAAAATTGCTTCCGTTATCACTTATAACCTTATTTGGAATGCCAAATTTTAAAATAATTTCGCTACCGCCTTACTCGTGGCGTAGGCGCCTTGATTTTTTAATGCTTTTGCAAAAGTGAATCCGGAAAAGTGATCTATAACTGAAAGAAGACAAGTATGGCCTGTGTTTGAAACAGGCAAGCCTCCACTGGTTCCATATAAATCAAATGAGACAATATCAAAGGGGAATCTTAATACCGGGACTACTCCCATTGGGGGGTTAGGATAGGCTTGGGGTTTTTTTCTGAAGTTACACACTTCGCATGTGCTCACAAATTCTTTAAGTTTTGTTACTGCCGACCGCACGTAAAAATATTGTTTTAATTTATGGAAAGTTTTCGTTATTCCTAAATGTCCACCAATATCTGAGTGAAAATATTCGAATGCAGGTGTTATTAAGTTTTGGGGTAATACAGGTATTATTGATGTTTGGTTTCTATTTGCCTCAGCAGTCGCAATTCTGCATAGTATTTCTTCATAAAGGTCATAGTAAAAATTATCTATCTCTTTTCTAAGAGTTTTGAATTTATCTGGTAACCCATCATCATTCACAAAATAATTAATAAGTGCTACACACATTTCGTCAAATGTTGATTTCTTTTTATATTTTCTAAACACAAGGGACAATAGTTTCTTTGTCCCTGAGACTTTTTTTCTTACATTTATGTTTACTCTTAGTATTGATAGCGTTAACTTCATTTTCCTCGGCTTCCGACGGCCTATATTCTGGGAATCTACTCAAAAAGTCACAAGCTGCATTTTGTTTACCTTTAAAAATTTTCATATTCGTAATCTAGATCTTGGATTTTCATAATCCATCTAGCTAGAATTCCCGTGGGGTTTTTAAATGTGCGCAGATACTGCAAGCTTTTATGGTCTGATCGTAGTATAAATTTTCTACCAATTAAAAAGGGTTTAAATTTGTTCAAGTGGTGGATTATAGATAATAATTCTAAGTTTGTGGCGGAATAATTACTTTCACCTTTTGATAAGATTCTACTCGAATAGCATATAACTTTTTCTATTTTTTGTTTAGGCCTTCCCTCTAGAGGATTAGGGTTTTCTACCGGGATTACTTGCGAAAGACTAGCTCTAATGCCCTTCGAACTTGCACCGGTTGTGACCACGAATTTTCCGTTTTCAAAATCAGGCAGCGATAATATTGGTTCCGAAATGAGTGCCTTTTGAGACGGTCTAGGGAAGTTTGAGCTTCCTGGGACCAGGTAACATTTAGGGAGTTCCCTTTAGTTAATTCCGTGAGGGGTTTCGCAATTTGGGCGTAATTGCGCACGAATTTTCTAAAGTAACCAGTAAGACCTAAAATTCCTCTTAATTCTTTCATAGTTCTAGGGGGTTTGAGGTTTTCAACACATTTTATTTTGTCTGGGTCTGGAGATATCTCTCCTTGCGTCACCACTACTCCTAAAGATTTAATTTTAGGTTGAAATAAATTTACTTTTTCAGGCCGGCATTTTAAATTGCCCTCTCTGAATTTCTCGAACACGTTAGCTAATGTTGCTAAGTGTTGTTCAGCGTTTTCTCCCACGCATATGATATCATCAACAAAATGAATGATATTCTTTAATCCTCTTAACAGGTGTAATAAGGGTCTACATAGCGCGCTTGAACTTGTATTAAGTCCAAAAGGTACTCTCAAGTATTCATATGAATCACGTTCCGTCGTACAAAATGCAGTTTTATGGACATCTTTTTCGAATATTTTCACTTGGTGGTACCCTTGGGTAAGATCTAAAGAAGTACAGATTTTGTTTTTGCTCGAGATAGGGTCAAGGATTTCATCTATTCTTGGTAAAGGAAATTTATCACTAACTACTTGTTTGTTAAGGGCTCTATAATCTACTACAAGTCTTAGATCACCATTCTTTTTTGGTACCAAGACCACTGGTGCAGAATACGGACTCATACTGGGGCATATAATTTCATTTTTTTCTAATTCATGAATTTTATTTTTTAACCACTCTTTATGATTATACGGCACACGATATGGCTGTTTCGCAACAGGATTACTGGTCTTTAGAATTGAATGTTAATAAAACGGTATTAGTCCGATGTCATCTTCAGATGCGGAAAATACATCTTTAAAATTCCATAATAATTCACATAATTTTTTCTTAAGTTCTAAGTCCGTAATATGATCCATATTAAATTTGTTTAAGAATTGCGATTTAGTTAGAGGGTATTTGTAAATTGAGGCTTTAATGCCGTTAACTAGGTTTATTTTGGAATTTTCCCATCTATCTAAATCATTCTCTGAGATAACTTGGATTTGAACTAAACACGTCCCTTTTTTTATTGTAATTGTATCATTTTCGTTGTTATTAGTTACCCAAGAAAAACCTTCTCCTTTGTCGTAAGATATAATCTGTTCTTCGCATAGAAGATTTTCAGGAATTTCATTTGACGGGATCGTGAGCCATATCTCGGATTTGCTATCCACTGGTTCAATCATTTGTGATATTTGAATTCTTTGCATCGTTTTGGGAGGGATGTTTGTTTCCGTATCGCGAACCCGTAATATTTCTCCTCACTATTATTGTCTATTAGATTCATACTGGCGCTATGCTGCGTCACTGCGGCATCTTGCGGCGTCACATTAGGCTTTACTATGTTTTTCCATAATTCCGCTATTTTCTTGATTTCCTTCGACCTATAATGTCGCATATCTCCTATTTTTATTTTTGCAGATTCAATCCGCTTATTATTTAAATTTACTTCATTTTTGCAATGTCCCTCAGAATAATTAAACAAATTTCTGATTATGCCATGTCCTCTTTGTAGCGAGACATGAGGTTCAAAAGATTGCGATATTATACCGCCAGAAATTTTATTTACTGTTACGTTCTCTTCGTAACCTCTGTTACAATTTCTTAAGGTAGAAATTCCTTCCTCTATCTTAGCCGGGTAGACAAGCCTTTCGTTTGCTACGTCTAATAGTGCTCTATTAGACCTTAAAAAATTTGCGCCGATAATGGCTTCATATGGAAAGTTATGCATATTATAAAATTTGTCGAAAAAATTCTATTATCCCTATTTACGTCTAGGCGAACTGAACCTATTGCATTCAATTTATGCCCTGTCACGCTAGTTAAATTGGGATTATTAGGATTCCTCTGTCGCCTAATATGCGGAGGCAACATGTTAAATACCCATAAATTTATGATACTAACCGTTGCACCAGGGTCAATTAAAGCCTTAAAGTAAATATTTGCCAAATAAAAATCATTAAATATAGGTAACTTATTGTTACTATCACTACAAGACGGTACTACTATTGGGTTGGACCTATAAAATATTCTAGGCCCCTTCTGGGTCCAATTTATTCTTCTGAGGGGCCTGACGCGTTTCCCTGAGGATTTATTTTATACGTCGGTGTCTGCATTAGAGATTCGGATATGTTCATGGAATCTCTAGCTAATTAATTTACATTTGTTTGTCGATTTTGCCATGTATTATTACGATATTTTGGATTTCTTGTGCCAGTGACGGGTGCTGGCTTCAACTGCAAATGCCGTTGGCTGGAAAAATTTTCATTTCCCGTCGGCCAATTAACAATTTGCCTTCGGATTGAAAAATTTGCATTTCCCGTCGGCCGATAATTATTTTGTCTATTGGGGGGAGGATTGTACAAATTTGGTTGGTACGCGTTGTGAGGTACTGATTGGCGCAATCTTCCCTGGCTATAGCCTAGTGCACCACTGGCGGTAAAATTTGTTCTCCCGAACAAATGGTTGCCATAATTTTGCGTATCACCGGCGGCAATCCTTGGTGTGCGATTGGGGACATAACGGCACTCTCTCGCGATATGCCCAACACGATTACAAATAAAGCATCTTATTATTGTAGGGCTATTTTCATAACTAATTTGCTTGACGGGCTGAAAACGTACTGTTTTCTGCCTTGCGGGTTCTTCCGTTTTATTTCTTTGTGGCACTGGAGAATTATCCATTGAAAAGAAGTTTGTAGAAGCTTGAACGCCCTTGAAGGTCAGGTTTGCGTTTGATTTGCCTAGGCTATTTTTTTTTTGTTTTACTGTGATTTGCCACCATTGTATCAATTTCGATCATTCGTCCCACCTCCTTAACTGCAAGTTCCAATGTCTCAATATTTTTTGATATTACCATCCTATATGATTTTGGGGGTAGCCCTTGCAAAAACGTTTCTAGTATGATTTTTTCATATAGTTCTCCTGATCCTTTTCCGAATTTTGCTTCTACTGAAATCCGTATATTGTGAAGATATTCTCTTATATTCTGTGTATGGTCAAAGCTTACCATTCCGTGTTTTAATTTATTTGTTTAACTAGTTTCGATGAATCTATCTTTGAATGCCGTTAACAATTTTTCTACTGTGTTTATCGGCAAATTGTCATCATCTCCTATGGTATTTTCAATTTGCTTTAGGAAGGTTAAGGCCTGCCCTCTTAATCTAAGTAGGAGCATACGGACTAACGTTTCTAGCTCTGTTTTTGTTAATTCTACAAACTGGATCAATTGGATATTAAATTCGTCGATATCTGTTTGTCCATCATATTGCGGAATAGATTTTGCTATTTCTACATTTTTTGCGACCAACTTTTGCGCTATTAATAGTTCGCTTAATTCTTCTGACATTTTTGCGTTTGAATTAACTCAAAATAATTTGTTTTTCACTTAACCTATTTTGGGGGAGGCTATTATCTCCTATGAGATATTTTAAATGGTTTTCCTATAATAGCTTAGCGGTTATAGGCCTAATCACTTTTTTATAAGTCTATATCTCTCCAATGATATGAATTTAAATTACGAAGTTTGTAGCATAACTAGTTCGCATGTTTTCCTCCAAGTTTACGACCGCACCATTTGTGGCAATAATTAATGCTCCTTTTGTGGCATTATAGATTGTGGCAATAAGGACTGCGTCACAGCGATGGGGAGTAAGGTAAATGGGTGACCACATCACTCGCTGAACGCGAGAAAATAAAATACGTAACTATATAAATGTAACCTCTTTTCCTTGAGCTGTCTCGAAATCAGATTCCTTGGAACGTTACCGATGGAGACCTACGAACTAGTTACCTGCTGTGCGATTAGATACAGACAAATAAATAAAACAAACACAAATAGAAAAGCAATAGTTTTATTGAGACTTACATTTAGGTGTACAACAGTGCTACACTTCAACTGACAACAATAGAGGCAGAAATGATAATGACCAAATCTCTACAATGACTGCATAATGATAATTCTGACAAATGAATGTCCAATAGTAGTTCTGACAAACGAATGTGTCGAAAAACTTATGACAAATGAATGAATCGAAAGAATTGAATGTATCGAAAAGATTATGACAAATGAATGTATCGAACAGATTATGACAAATGAATGTATCGAAAAACACTTTCCTTCACTATATTAAACTATTCCTGCTTCTGCGCCATGAGTGCTATTTTACGATTGACCCAACTCTTGTGAAGGGCCCGCTACCTTGTAATTATGTTTGCAAACTCAGTTCATTATGCTAACTGTCCATCCAATATTTTGTTTTAAATATTTTTGATGATTAAACATTCATTTAATAAAAAAACATTTTATTGCCAAGCATCTTCGCGAAATTCAAAACCGATTAGAATCAATGTTTGGCTGAGACTAGAATGCAGTTTTTCTTTTTCTGATTAAGAAGTTTTCTTTTTGAAACGGGATTTAAAACTTAATTAGGGGAAGTTTAATTTATGTCAGAATTATCTTTAGAAGGAAAGAATTTGTTTTGTATTTTAAATATATCACATATTACTCACGGTACATAATCGAATGAGCCCTTTTTGAGGTTTCTACGACAACATGTTCTATAAAAACTTTATATGCCCCCAGGGAATAACTTACAATCCTTTTCCTGAGGGCTTTGAGGGGTTGTCATCCTCAAAGACCTAATTTACAGAACTTAAAACTACGTTGAATGAAATGGCTATCTCAAAATTTTGATCGGATGTGTTTGGGGAAAATGTGGGCGTGAGAGGGGAGTTAGTTGCCCTACAATCACTTTTTACTATTAAAAAGGGCACTAGCCCTTTGAATTTTCAATCGAATGAGCCTTATTTGAAGTTTCTCCGACAACGCCTTCTATAGAAACCTTATATGCCCCCACGGCATAACTTACAACCCTTGGCCTGAAGGCTGTGGGGGAGTGTCCTCCTCCAAAAAATAATTTCTATATGGAAATTAACTACGCTGAACAAAATTGCTGTTTCAAAATTTTTATTGGATGTGTTTCGGGAGATGGTGGGCGTGGAAGGGGTGTTAGTTGCCTTCCAATCACTTTCGACTGTTAAAAAAGGCACAAGCCACTCCAATTTCCAATTGAATGACCCCTTTTGAAGTTTCTACGACAACTTCCTCGATAACAAGTGCCCTGCTCTAAAGGAAAAAAAAAATAATAAATGATACATTATGCCTACATCGTTCTTATATGCCTTCAGGGAATAACTTAACACCCTTGCCCCGAGGGTTGTGGGGGAATGTCCTTCTCAAAAACATATTTTCTGTCTCGAAATCAACTAGGCTGAAAAAAATGGCTATCTCAAAATTTTGATTGGATGTGTTTGGGGAAATGATCGGCGTGGGGGGGGGGATAGTTGCCCTCCAATCACTTTCGACTATTAAAAACGGCACTAACCATTTGAACTTCCAATCTAATGAGCCTTGTTTGAAGTTTTAACGACAACG
The DNA here is from genome assembly GCA_027921565.1 of Artemia sinica. Taxonomy (NCBI): domain Eukaryota; kingdom Metazoa; phylum Arthropoda; class Branchiopoda; order Anostraca; family Artemiidae; genus Artemia; species Artemia sinica. Next base: position 37,512,827 of record CM051266.1, on the reverse strand, counting down.
CCTTCTATTAAAACCTTATATGCCCTCAGGGCATAATTTAAAACCCTTGCCCCGAGGGTTCTTGGGGAGTTTCCTCCTCAAAACATTTTTTCTATGTGGAAATCAACTACGCTGAACAAAATAGCTATCTCAAAATTTTGATTGGATGTGTTTGGGGGAATGATTGCCGTGGGGGGGCTTGTTGCCCTCCAATCACTTTAGACTATTAAAAAGGGCACTAGCCCTTTGAATTTCCAATCTAATGAGCCTTGTTTGAAGTTTTAACGACAACGCCTTCTATTAAAACCTTATATGCCCTCAGGGCATAATTTAAAACCCTTGCCCGAGGGTTGTGGGGGAGTGTTCTCCTAAAAAAGGTATTATCTGGAAATAAATTTGATTGGATGTGTTTGGGGAAATGATGGGTGGGGGGGGGTTAGTTGCCCTCCAATCCTTATCGACTATTAAAAAGGGCACTAGCTCTTTGAATTTCCAATCGAATGAACCCTGTTCGAAGTTTTTACGACATCTCCTTCGATACGGAGTGCCTGAAAAAGAAAGAAGAAGAAGAAAAAAACACATTGTATAATTCTTTACTTAGGCAGCGCTAGCTTGCTGCCTATGATTAATAGCTAAGCTCGTAGAACCCTGCAATTTATGCATAGGATAACTATAAAACAAAATCTATGCATGCTAACATTTCTAATGTGAGTAACACTTCAGGTGAATGTGAATGGACGCACAAACACCAGGCGCATGTGAATAAATTTACTTAGAAGATAAAGTTAAATCTTAGGAGGGGTAAAATTATCTAGCAAAATAACTATAAACCTTGTTATTCATATAAAATAATAAAAATATTTATGTTTCATATAAACTTCAGGCAAACCAAAGAAAATTCAATTTGCTTTTAGTATTCTTCGTTGGAGGAGGTGTCAATTTCAAAATGATCAATAGTTTGAACTGTTTTTGTGCATAACTCGCCTTGGTGCAAGAACTTACGACTGTAAATTTCAAATTGTTCAGGTGACCGAACCTGTTCATAGTAACCGAAACTCTAACAAACGGAATTCGGATACCAATAGATACATCAAAAGAATCAGATTTTAATACTGATTTAAAATATATAAGTTTCATTAAGTTTAGTCCTACTTTCCAAAAGTTAGGCACCTGAGAAAATTTGCCTGAATTGAAAAAAGGGGGAAACACCCACTAAAAGCTATATAACCTTAATGAAAATAACAGCATCAGATTCAGCGTACCAGAAAACTCTATTGTAGAGATCCCAAGCTCCTATCTGCAGAAATATGGAATTTGTTTTTTTGCCAGATGAAAGATCACGGATGCGTGTTTATTTGTTTTTCGGTTTTTTTTCCCAGGGGTGATCGTACCGCCCCAGTGGTCCCAGAATATCGTGGGAGGGCTCATTCGAATGGAAATTACAAGTTTTAGTGCCCTTTATAATTAATTAAAAAATGGAGTGCAACAAGGTCCCCTCCCACGCTCATTTTTTCCCAGAGTCACCCAATCAAAATAGATAGCCATTTTGTTCAGCGTGGTCGAGAATATGATAACTATGTCTTTTAGGATGACTTAATTAGGGTAAGACACCCAGTAGTCGGCCACCTGCCTATTCTTGGACAGAATCTTTTATACTATTTTAATAACCAATTTACAATGACCCGTTTGTATGTCCGAGTTTAGGCAGAATTGTCACTTGTTAGTAAATTCTAAAATAGGAGGCGCTGTACAAGTGAAACTATTTAAATTAGTAACCTTCTTGTTCAGAAATTCTTCAGAAATTTTTTGATACAAAAAGTAAGTTTCTAGGGGGTATAATACAGTAATTAGAGTAGTTTAAATGTCAAAAAGTTTTCAAAGTGATTAAAGTGTCCGACTACTGGGTGTCTTACCCTACCCAAAGTCCTCGGAGGGAGGACTGAAAGTTATGAACTTTACCCAATATTTACATATAACATTAGTAGTATCCATCTTTTGAATTTGCCAAGGCCCCCGTACCAAACAGGTTTTTCTGGTAGGTATTCTATTCTAGAGGTCATTACATCTTTGCCAAGAGATTTACGCAATTAATTAAACCTGTATTATAAAACCAGTGCGTCTTGTTTCGAGTTTTAACGGACAAGTTTTTGAAAAGCAGACAGTTTTTTTTGTTTAGCATTTGCAAAAGAGGGGTAATTAGTGATTGGAAAATTTTTTAATGCTTTTACAATCGGAGATGTTTGATTAACCTTTGCAAAAAAAAGGGGGTAATGGGATTTGCGAATTGGAGGAGATGCCATGATTATGTACTGTATAATACACAAGTGATGTTTTGGAGCGTATTGTCAATTTAACGAGAAATGACTGAAAAGTGTTTTGAGGGAGATGGGTTGCATGAGAGTTCAGTTAAAGGGGGTACAGTTACACGGGGGTTTCGGTTATACAGGGGTTCAGTTACAAGGGGGTTCAGTTGCACGGGGGTTGAGTTAAATTGGGATTGAGTTCCACGAGAGTAGTGCTTTGTCGCGGTTTAGCTTGTCACAGTTACATTCTCTTGATCTTTCAAAGTTCACTTTGATTTTAGTTACATGGGGGGTTCAGTTGCACGGGGGTTGAGTTAAATGGGGCTTGAGTTCCACGAGAGTAGTGCTTTGTCGTGGTATCTTTTAAAAGAGCTTTAAGGGGTTTGAGAGACTCAGTTGCCTGATTCCTTGTGGTTTTTCTTTACTTGGTGGTCATTTGTTGTATCTTTTAAAAGAGCTTTACAGGGTTTGAGAGACTCAGTTGCCTAATTCCGTGTGGTTTTTCTTTACTTGGTGGTCATTAAAAACGAAATTTTTGTGTTAAATAAGTAGTTTTTGTATCTTTTAAAAGAGCTTTAAGGGGTTTGAGAGACTCAGTTGCCTGATTCTGTGTGGTTTTTCTTTACTTGGTGGTCATTTGTTGGATCTTTTAAAAGAGCTTTACAAGGTTTGAGAGACTCAGTTGCCTAATTCCGTGTGGTTTTTCTTTACTTGGTGGTCATTAAAAACGAAATTTTTGTGTTAAATAAGTAGTTTTTGTATCTTTTAAAAGAGCTTTAAGGGGTTTGAGAGACTCAGTTGCCTGATTCTGTGTGGTTTTTCTTTACTTGGTGGTCATTTGTTGTATCTTTTAAAAGAGCTTTACAGGGTTTGAGAGACTCGTTTGCCTAATTCCGTGTGGTTTTTCTTTACTTGGTGGTCATTAAAAACGAAATTTTTGTGTTAAATAAGTAGTTTTTGTATCTTTTAAAAGAGCTTTAAGGGGTTTGAGAGACTCAGTTGCCTGATTCCGTGTGGTTTTTCTTTACTTGATGGTCATTAAAAACGAAATTTTTGTGTTAAATAAGTAGTTTTTGTATCTTTTAAAAGAGCTTTAAGGGGTTTGAGAGACTCAGTTGCCTGATTCCGTGTGGTTTTTCTTTACTTGGTGGTCATTTGTTGTATCTTTTAAAAGAGCTTTAAAGGGTTTGAGAGACTCAGTTGCCTAATTCCGTGTGGTTCTTCTTTACTTGATGGTCATTAAAAACGAAATTTTTGTGTTAAATAAGTAGTTTTTGTATCTTTTAAAAGAGCTTTAAGGGGTTTGAGAGACTCAGTTGCCTGATTCCCTGTGGTTTTTCTTTACTTGGTGGTCATTTGTTGTATCTTTTAAAAGAGCTTTACAGGGTTTGAGAGACTCAGTTGCCTAATTCCGTGTGGTTTTTCTTTACTTGATGGTCATTAAAAACGAAATTTTTGTGTTAAATAAGTAGTTTTTGTATCTTTTAAAAGAGCTTTAAGGGGTTTGAGAGACTCAGTTGCCTAATTCCGTGTGGTTTTTCTTTACTTGGTGGTCATTAAAGACGAAATTTTTGTGTTAAATAAGTAGTTTTGTATCTTTTAAAAGAGCTTTAAGGGGTTTGAGAGACTCAGTTGCCTGATTCCGTGTGGTTTTTCTTTACTTGGTAGTCATTAAAAACGAAATTTTTGTGTTAAATAAGTAGTTTTTGTATCTTTTAAAAGAGCTTTACGGGGATTGAGAGACTCAGTTGCCAGATTCCGTGTGGTTTTTCTTTACTTGATGGTCATTAAAAACGAAATTTTTGTGTTAAATAAGTAGTTTTTGTATCTTCTAAAAACGAAATTTTTGTGTCAAATAAGTAGTTTTTTTGTATCTTTTAAAAGAGCTTTAAGGGGTTTGTTGGGATGTGTAGTTTGCTTTTAGGACTTTTCAGAGCTATGATTCTTAGTCTCTCATAGGCGTTTGTTGTCTGAAACTTCTAGTTTGGGATGAATAGTTTTCTGAGAAGTTAACTTTTAGTATTTTATGGTTTTATGTGCCTGAAATCATGAATTAGAATAGTTAATTAGCTGTTTAGGTTTTCAGACATAGTTTTTTAGATGTTCATGGGTGTTGGGTTCCTGGAGGGTTTTATGACTCCTCCTCTCAATGAATTCAGATGGTTTTAGGACTCGTCCCCCTAGCCATAACTCCATTCAACCTTGAGCGAGGATATAAAAGTTTGATGAAGTATTTTTCTACTTAACAACTACATTAATAACTTTCAAGATGATAGGACAGTATGACACAGAATTTATTAGTTACCGAGAGTTCAATGACTCCTCCCCACAATGAATTCAGATGGTTTTAAGACTCATCTCACTAGTCATAACTCCGTTCAACCTTGAGCGAAGGTATAAAAGTTTGATGAAGTATTTCTCTACTTAACAACTACATTAATAGCCTCCAAGATGATAGGACTGTATGACACCGAATTTATCAGTTTGAAAAAATCATCTTGTGGTGTTATATTCGAATGTGCTTTTTTATTATTGTCTATGGATCTCGAAGAAATTGACTGTTATCATTGGTTAGTGAACTATAATCTGTTTGAGTATGATAAAAGCTTGTGGAGTACTACATTACGTTGTATAAACAGACTGGGATTCTATGATAGAGTGATTACACCACTTAATAATACTGGTCAGGAACTGAGAAATGTCCAGGAGGAAGTCAGTGAAATTTGCAGCTTTTTCGGAGTTGAAGCACTCTACGTAAAGGGCAATGTACCTACAGATAAAGTTTTAATTCAAAAGTGTGACCCTAGGATTCCACTTTTCAATCTAGAAGAGTTTAAGTGTCCAAAATTTGAAGGGGGTTATCAAAGTCCTGAAGACCAGGTTAGATTCTTCGCACAGTGGATACCTAAGAACATACCTGATCGTGATAAATCCATGAGACATGTTAAAAACTATTCTATATCATAGGACCATCGTTTGTGGATGTTTAAGAGTGAACTCTAAGTTCTATTTTTATGTAAATATTTGTTGTTGTTTTTTTTTTCTTTCTCAAAAAAAAAAATCTGTTAATACATTTAAGCAATAAATATCTTTAAGCTTAACCCGTCCTTGTTCTTTAGAATAGTTCTATTGTAAGCAAGTAACAAACTCTTTCCTGAAGTCACCTCTTGGATACACAATGCAGAAACTTCATTTAAGAAACTATGAAAAAAATTGTAAGTAAGTAAGTAACAAATTCTTTCTTGAAGTCACCTCTTGGATACACAATACAGAAATTTTCATTAAAGAAATTATGAAAAAATTGTAAGTAAGTAGCAAATTCTTTCTTGAATTCACCTGCTGGATAAACAAAGACATTTCGTTCAAGAAATTATGACAAAATTCTAAGTAAGTAACAAACTCTTTATTGTTTACATGACTTAGATACACGATGTAGAAATTTAATTCAAGAAATTATGAAAAAATTCTCAGTAAGTAACAATTTCTTTCTTGAAGTCATTTCTTGGATACACAATATGGAAATTTCATTCAGGAAATTATGAAAATATTTGTAAGTGAGTAACAAACTCTTTATTGATTTCACCTCTTGGATATACAGTACAGATACTTCATTCAAGAAATTATGAAAAAATCGCAAGTAAGTAACTTTTTTTCTCTTTATCACAAACAATTTTCACTTAGCTAAATGATGTAGAAATTATTGAAAAATTCTCAGTAAGTAACAATTTCTTTCTTGAAGTCAACTCTTGGATACGCAATACGGAAATTTCATTCAAGAAATTATGAAAATATTTGTAAGTAAGTAACAAACTCTTTATTGATTTCACCTCTTGGATATACAGTACAGATACTTCATTCAAGAAATTATGAAAAAATCGCAAGTGAGTAACTGTTTTTTTCTCTTTATCACAAACAATTTTCACTTAGCTACATGATGTAGAAATTTAATTCAAGAAATTATTAAAAAATTCTCAGTAAGTAACAATTTCTTTCTTGAAGTCAACTCTTGGATACACAATTTCATTCAAGAAATTATGAAAAAATTGTAACTAAGTAGCAAATTCTTTCTTGAATTCACATGTTGGATTAACAAAAATACATTTCGTTCAAGAAATTATGACAAAATTCTAAGTAAGTAACAAACTCTTTATTGTTTTCACGAGTTAGATATACGATGTAGAAATTAAATTCAAGAAATTATGAAAAAAATTCTCAGTAAGTAACAATTTCTTTCTTGAAGTCAACTCTTGGATACACAATACGGAAATTTCATTCAAGAAATTATGAAAATATTTGTAAGTAAGTAACAAACTCTTTATTGATTTCACCTCTTGGATATACAGTACAGATACTTCATTCAAGAAATTATGAAAAAAACGCAGGTAAGTAACTTTTGTTTTCTCTTTATCACAAACAATTTTCACTTGCCTACACGATGTAGAAATTTAATTCAAGAAATTATGAAAAAATTCTCAGTAAGTAACAATTTCTTTCTTGAAGTCAACTCATGAATACACAATACGGAAATTTCATTCAAGAATTTCATGACTTAGACACACGATGTAGAAATTTGATTCAAGAAATTATGAAAAAACTCTCAGTAAGTAACAATTTCTTTCTTGAAGTCAACTCTTGGATACACAATACGGAAATTTCATTTAAGAAATTATGAAAAAATTGTAAGCAAGTAACAAACTCTTTCGTAACAAACTCTTTCCTGAAGTCACCTCTTGGATACACAATGCAGAAACTTCATTTAAGAAACTATGAAGAAATTGTAAGTAAGTAACAAATTCTTTCTTGAAGTCACCTCAGGGATACACAATACAGAAATTTCATTAAAAAATTATGAAAAAATTGTAAGTAAGTAGCAAATTCTTTCTTGATTTCACCTGCCGGATAAACAGAAAGACATTTCGTTCAAGAATTTATGACAAAATTCTAAGTAAGTAACAAGCTCTTAATTGTTTTCACGACTTAGATATACGATGTAGAAATTTAATTCAAGAAATTATGATGAAATTCTCAGTAAGTAACAAACTCTTTTTTTTGATTTCACCTCTTGGATATACAGTACAGATACTTCATTCAAGAAATTATGAAAAAAAAAATCGCAAGTAACTTTTTTTTCTCTTTATCACAAACAATTTTCACTTAGCTACACGATGTAGAAGTTTAATTCAAGAAATTATGAAAAAATTCTCAGTAACCCACTGGTTCCTACACATTGCAAAAAGTGAGCTGTACGAAAACTCCACGTTTTCAACCAGACTGGTTTTTTAGCTAAATCTTTGGAAACAGCCCAGCCTCTATTTCTGACCGTTTAAGTTGACCTTGAGAAAAGAGCTTGAGAAAAATGCCTGATTATTCATGCCTTTCCTTGGCACCTTTCCAAAAGAGCGAGGATCCCCCACTGGTTCCTACACATTGCAAAGTAGTACGAAAACTCCACGTTTTCAGCCAGACTGGTTTCTTAGACAACACCCATTTTTTAGGGACCAATCAGAGACAGCGGAGGTTGATCAATATACAATAACCATGCAAAGTCGACATAGCTTTATTTCATTTTTTTAAGGTTAATTTAGACGAGGTTAAGTGCGCGCACGTAACCTCGTAACCTCGTGCGCGCACGCACGTAACGTAAATTTCGTTTTTAATGACCACCAAGTAAAGAAAAACCACACGGAATTAGGCAACTGAGTCTCTCAAACCCTGTAAAGCTCTTTTAAAAGATACAAAAACTACTTATTTAACACAAAAATTTCGTTTTTAATGACCATCAAGTAAAGAAAAACCACACGGAATTAGGCAACTGAGTCTCTCAAACCCTGTAAAGCTCTTTTAAAAGATACAACAAATGACCACCAAGTAAAGAAAAACCACACGGAATCAGGCAACTGAGTCTCTCAAACCCCTTAAAGCTCTTTTAAAAGATACAAAAACTACTTATTTAACACAAAAATTTCGTTTTTAATGACCATCAAGTAAAGAAAAACCACACGGAATCAGGCAACTGAGTCTCTCAAACCCCTTAAAGCTCTTTTAAAAGATACAAAAACTACTTATTTAACACAAAAATTTCGTTTTTGATGACCATCAAGTAAAGAAAAACCACACGGAATTAGGCAACTGAGTCTCTCAAACCCTGTAAAGCTCTTTTAAAAGATACAACAAATGACCACCAAGTAAAGAAAAACCACACGGAATTAGGCAACTGAGTCTCTCAAACCCTGTAAAGCTCTTTTAAAAGATACAAAAACTACTTATTTAACACAAAAATTTCGTTTTTAATGACCACCAAGTAAAGAAAAACCACACGGAATTAGGCAACTGAGTCTCTCAAACCCTGTAAAGCTCTTTTAAAAGATACAACAAATGACCACCAAGTAAAGAAAAACCACACGGAATCAGGCAACTGAGTCTCTCAAACCCCTTAAAGCTCTTTTAAAAGATACCACGACAAAGCACTACTCTCGTGGAACTCAAGCCCCATTTAACTCAACCCCCGTGCAACTGAACCCCCCATGTAACTAAAATCAAAGTGAACTTTGAAAGATCAAGAGAATGTAACTGTGACAAGCTAAACCACGACAAAGCACTACTCTCGTGGAACTCAATCCCAATTGAACTCAACCCCCGTGCAACTGAACCTCCTTGTAACTGAACCCCTGTATAACCGAAACCCCCGTGTAACTGTAACCCCTTTAACTGAACTCTCATGCAACCCATCTCCCTCAAAACACTTTTCAGTCATTTCTCGTTAAATTGACAATACGCTCCAAAACATCACTTGTGTATTATACAGTACATAATCATGGCATCTCCTCCAATTCGCAAATCCCATTACCCCTTTTTTTTGCAAAGGTTAATCAAACATCTCCGAATGTAAAAGCATTAAAAAATTTTCCAATCACAAATTACCCCTTTTTTGCAAATGCTAAACAAAAAAAAACTGTCTGCTTTTCAAAAACTTGTCCGTTAAAACTCGAAACAAGACGCACTGGTTTTATAATACAGGTTTAATTAATTGCGTAAATCTCTTGGCAAAGATGTAATGACCTCTAGAATAGAATACCTACCAGAAAAACCTGTTTGGTACGGGGGCCTTGGCAAATTCAAAAGATGGATACTACTAATATTGGTTATTGGGAAGTATACAGAAGTTTTCAGGGGGATTTTTTCTGGTAGTGGGAGGGGGGTGGGTCAGTATTTATGCGAGAGAATCTTTCCATGGAGAAAGTTTTCACGGGGGAAGGAACATTGCTGTGAAGGGGCGGGATATCGCAGCATAATTTAAAAACACGATCAGAAATTATATAAGAAAAACAAGTTTTTCAACTGTAAGTAAGGAGCATCATAAAAAATTAAAACGAACAGAAATTATTACGTATATGATTGAATTCGCCCCCTAGTCAATACCTCGCTCTTTAAGCCAAAGATTTTTTTAATACTTTCATAAGAACTATTTATTCTAATTAACGGCCTTTATGAGTAATGTCATTTTTAAAGAATTGGAAAAATAAATCGAACTTTACCGTAAAGAGTGAGGTAGAAATTTGAATATAGAAAATCTTTACGCAAGTTATTGCGTAAGTTAAGTATATGTATAGTAGAAGGAGGGTTTATACTCCAGCCAGAACAAGATCATTGACCTCCAATGAGCTAGAATACTGCCAGTACAAGATACAGGTGTTTGAATACTACCAGTACAAGACCACTTGCCTCTTTCTAGGCTAATCAACGGTTAGAAATACTAACTATACAAAATCAACGACCGGGACATTTGACATCATCAGATAAGGAATTTTGACATCGTAAATATTCTTATCAGGGATTTAGAAATACCGACGGTACATGATATCTGTTTGACACAATTTCTCCATGAGAAATTGTGGAGTGTTTATAAATTTGGAAGATTTCACGAGAATTGAAAATGTATCTGTGCACAGTTGCCAGGACATAGGAAAGTCAGAGATTAGTTGACATTTTAGGGGATTTGAAAGTAGAAACGAAAAAGGTAAGGCATCTCAGGGAACGCTAACTCTATTAAGAGATACATATTATTTTTTATTTGGGTGGATCTCGACTGTCTCGACTGTTTTCTGTATAATACACAAGTACCATTTGAACAGTGTTGTCAATATAAAATATTCTCTAACATTATAGTATACTAAAAAGTTGATACTAATTGAGATGCATATGCCAAGAAAGGAAATTTAATAAAGAAATTCAGAAAAATCCATAGAAATCCTTAGAAATCAACTAGTGAGATGATTATAGATTTGAAGCATCAAAGACAGCAATAATCAATGACCCTAACCACCAAGGACCTCAACCTCCAAAGGTCCCCTACCCCCACCTCCAAGGGCCCCCACCTCCCCTCGACTTTTTGGGCCCCTCCCCCCTTTTCTTAATACTTTTTTTGCGCGCTTGAGACACAAAAATTAACAAATAGAAAAAGTTTTTCAGCTAAAGCTGGGAATATGTTAAAAAATTAAAATAATTATAATTACTCTCTATTTTTTAATACTTCTGGCTGTTTTCCAAATCATACCCAGACCTATCCAAGATATAATTTGAGGCTTTTGCCAAGGACATTAAATCTCGTCCAGACTCTTACCAACTACATTGACTATCATCCAGACTTTTACCAAGGACATTAAATCTCGTCCAGGCTTTTACCAAGGACATTAAATCTCGTCCAGGTTTTTACCTAGGACACTAAATCTCGTCCAGACTTTTACCAAGGACATTAAATCTCGTCCTGGCTTTTACCAAGGACATAAAATCTCGTCCAGACTTTTACCAAGGACATTAAATCTCGTCCTGGCTTTTACCAAGGACATTAAATCTCGTCCAGGCTTTTACCAAAGACATTAAATCTCCTTCCCAGGCTTTCACCAAGGACATTAAATCTCGTCCAGGCTTTTACCAAGGACATTAAATCTCGTCCAGGCTTTTATCAAGGACATTAAATCTCGTCCAGGCTTTTGCCAAGGACATTAAAATCTCGTCCAGGCTTTTACCAAGAACATTAAATCTCATCCTTCCTTCCTTATTAGTATTTTCAAGGGTTTTTTGATAGCCTTGAAGGAGCGTTCTTCTTCTGAACTAGCTACAATACCAACATTTTACGCTATATCATTAGTATTTTCAAGGGTTTTTTGTAGCCTTAATGGAGCATTCTCCTTCTAAACTAGCTACAATAGCAACATTTTACCCTATATTATTAGTATTTTCAAGGGTTTTTGGTTGCCTTGATGGAGCATTTTCCTTCTAAACTAGCTACAATAGCAACATTTTACCCTATATTATTATAATTCTCAAGGGTTTCTGGTAGCCTTGATGGATCATTCTCCTTCTAAACTAGCTACAATAGCAACATTTTACCTTATATTATTAGTATTTTCAAGGGTTTTTTGATAGCCTTGATGGAGCATTTTCCTTCTAAACTAGCTACAATAACAACATTTTACCCTATATTATTAGTATTTTCTGGGGTTTTGATAGCCTTGATAGAGCATTCTCCTTCTAAACTAGCTGCAATAGCAACATTTTACGCTATTTTATTAGTATTTTTAAGGGTTTTGGGTAACCTTGATGGAGTATTCTCCTTCTAAACTAGCTACAATAGCAACATTTTAGCCTATATTATTAGTACTTTCAAGGGTTTTTTGGTAGCCTTGATGGAGCATTTTCCTTTTAAACTAGCTACAATAACAACATTTTACCCTATATTATTAGTATTTTCAAGGGTTTTGGTAGCCTTGATGGAGCATTCTCCTTCTAAACTAGCTACAATAGCAACGTTTTATCCTATATTATTAGTATTTTCAAGGGTTTTTGGTTGCCTTGATGGAGCATTTTCCTTCTAAACTAGCTACAATAGCAACATTTTACCCTATATTATTATAATTTTCAAGGGTTTCTGGTAGCCTTGATGGAGCATTCTCCTTCTAAACTAGCTACAATAGCAACATTTTACCTTATATTATTAGTGTTTTCAAGGGTTTTTTGGTAGCCTTGATGGAGCATTTTCCTTCTAAACTAGCTACAATAGCAACATTTTACCCTATACTATTAGTCTTTTCTGGGGTTTTGATAGCCTTGATGGAGCATTCTCCTTCTAAACTAGCTGCAATAGCAACATTTTACCCTATTTTATTAGTATTTTCAAGGGTTTTGGGTAACCTTGATGGAGTATTCTCCTTCTAAACTAGCTACAATAGCAACATTTTACCCTATTTTATTAGTACTTTCAAGGGTTTTGGGTAACCTTGATGGAGTATTCTCCTTCTAAACTAGCTACAATAGCAACATTTTACCCTATATTATTAGTACTTTCAAGGGTTTTTTGGTAGCCTTGATGGAGCATTTTCCTTCTAAACTAGCTACAATAGCAACATTTTACCCTATACTATTAGTCTTTTCTGGGGTTTTGATAGCCTTGATGGAGCATTCTCCTTCTAAACTAGCTGCAATAGTAACATTTTACCCTATTTTATTAGTATTTTCAAGGGTTTTGGGTAACCTTGATGGAGTATTCTCCTTCTAAACTAGCTACAATAGCAACATTTTACCCTATATTATTAGTACTTTCAAGGGTTTTGGGTAGCCTTGATGGAGCATTTTCCTTCTAAACTAGCTACAATAACAACATTTTACCCTATATTATTAGTATTTTCAAGGGTTTTGGTAGCCTTGATGGAGCATTTTCCTTCTAAAGTAGCTACAATAACAACATTTTACCCTATGTTATTAGTATTTTCAAGGGTCTATGGTTATCTTTTTTCACTCCAAACATTACTTTACGACTTTTTGCATACCCCAACACCAAGAAATACTTTTCAAAAGACTTTATTATATTATTTCAGAACACGTTCTTTTCGTAATATTCCTCCTAAACCTGTTTTAAATGTTGAAGTACTCATCTTTTTTCTCTCCCAACAGTACTTTACGACTCTTTGCATACCCCAACACCAAGCAATACTTTTCAAAATGCTTTATTATATTATTTAAGAACAAGTTCTATTCTTAATATCCCTCCTAAACCTTTTTTACAAGTTGAAGTACTCATCCTTTTTCACCCCCAAAATTACTTTATGACTTTTTTGCATATCCCAACACCAAAAAATTTTTTTCAAAAGGCTTTATTATGTTATTTCCGATCAAGTTCTTTTCTTAATATTCCTCCTAAACCTGTTTCACAAGTTAAAGTACTCATCTTTTTCACTCCCAACATTACTTTATGACATTTTGCATACCCCAACACCAAGAAATACTTTCCAAAAGACTTTATTATATTATTTCAGAACAAGTTTTTTTCTTAATATCCCTCCTAAACCTTTTTTACAAGTTGAAGTACTCATCCTTTTTCACCCCCAAAATTACTTTATGACTTTTTTGCATATCCCAACACCAAAAAATTTTTTTCAAAAGGCTTTATTATATTATTTCAGATCAATTTCTTTTCTTAATATTCCTCCTAAACCTGTTTTACAAGTTAAAGTACTCATCTTTTTTCACTCCCAACCTTACTTTACGACTTTATTTTTTTTTAAATAAAGTATGGTTTTAGTTTCAGAAATGAGAACGTCCACGTTTAAAATACATCTGGTTTCATTAATAATACTTAATTTTCTAACAAAGTAGGGTTTTAGTTTTCAGAAGTAAGAACAACCATGTTTAAAATATATCAGATTTTATTAATAATATTTGATTCTATTTAATAGAGTTGGATTTTAATTTTCAGAAATACGAACATCCCCGTTTAAAATACATCTGATTCTATCAATAATATTTGATTTTTTTAATAAAGTTGGGCTTTAGTTTTCAGAAATATGAACAAACACGTTTAAAATACATGTAATTTTATTAATCTCTTCTGAATTTCCTCAATGAAAAGATATAAGCTATAGATCAATTCTTAATTTTTTCAAGACATAAAAATTTAAAGTACTGTTCTAAATTTTTCCATAGAAGATAGAAAAAAGTTATACTTTGATTGTGAATATTCGCCATGAAGATAAAAAGTTCCACTTTAATTCTAAGTTTTCTCAACGAAGTGAAGAAAAGTTCAAGTTTTCTTTTGAATTTTCTCAAGGAAACGAAATAATTTACAGATCAATTCTATATTTTCCGGAGAAATATAAAGTTCTCCTTTAATTTTAAGTTTTCTCAACGAAGTGAAGAAAAGTTGAAATTCTCTTCTGAATTTTCTCAATGAAAAGAAATAAGTTACAGATCAATTCTATTTTTTCCAGAGAAAATAAAAAGATTCCACTTCAGTTCTAATTTTTCTCAAAGAGACGAAAAAAAATATAAGTTCTGTTCTAAATTTCTTATTAATGATAGAAAAAAATTATATTTTGATTGAGAATATTCGCCATGAAGATAAAGAGTTCAACTTTAATTCTGAGTTTTCTCAAAGAAGTGAAGAAAAGTTCAAGTTCTCTTTAGAAGATAAAAATTTCCACTTTAATTCTGAGTTTTCTCAACGAAGTGAAGAAAAAATCAAGTTTTCTTTTGAATTTTCTCAATGAAACGAAATAATTTACAGATCAATTCTATGTTTTCCGGAGAAATATAAAGTTCCTCTTTAATTCTAAGTTTTCTCAAGGAAGTGAAGAAAAGTTGAAATTCTCTTCTGAATTTTCTCAATGAAAATAAATAAGTTACAGATCAATTCTATTTTTTCCAGAGAAAATAAAAAGATTCCACTTCAGTTCTAATTTTTCTCAAAGAGATGAAAAAAAAAATTAAGTTCTGTTCTAAATTTCTTATTAATGATAGAAAAAAGTTATATTTTGATTGAGAATATTCGCCATGAAGATAAAGAATTCAACTTTAATTCTGAGTTTTCTCGAAGAAGTGAAGAAAAGTTCAAGTTCTCTTTAGAAGATAAAAATTTCCACTTTAATTCTGAGTTTTCTCAACGAAGTGAAGAAAAAATCAAGTTTTCTTTTGAATTTTCTCAATGAAACGAAATAATTTACAGATCAATTCTATGTTTTCCAGAGAAATATAAAGTTCCTCTTTAATTCTAAGTTTTCTCAAGGAAGTGAAGAAAAGTTGAAATTCTCTTTTGAATTTTCTCAATGAAAAGAAATAAGTTACAGATCAATTCTATTTTTTCCAGAGAAAATAAAAAGATTCCACTTCAGTTCTAATTTTTCTCAAAGAGATGAAAAAAATTTAAAGTTCTGTTCTAAATTTCTTAGTAATGATAGAAAAAGGTTATACTTTGATTGAGAATATTTGCAATGAAGATAAAGAGTTCGACTTAAATTTCATTGAGAAAATTCAAAAGCAAACTTTAACTTTTCTTCACTTCGTTGAGAAAACTCAGAATTAAAGTGGAAATTTTTATCTTCTAAAGAGAACTTGTACTTTTCTTCACTTCTTTGAGAAAACTCGGAATTAAAGTCGAACTCTTTGTCTTCATGGCGAATATTCTCAACCAAAGTATAACTTTTTTCTATCATTACTAAGAAATTTAGAACAGAACTTTAAATTTTGTTTCATCTCTTTGAGAAAAATTAGAACTGAAGTGGAATCTTTTTATTTTCTCTGGAAAAAATAGAATTGATCTGTAACTTATTTCTTTTCATTGAGAAAATTCAGAAGAGAATTTCAACTTTTCTTCACTTCCTTGAGAAAACTTAGAATTAAAGGGGAACTTTATATTTCTCCAGAAAACATAGAATTGATGTGTAAATTATTTCGTTTCATTGAGAAAATTCAAAAGAAAACTTGAACTTTTCTTCACTTCGTTGAGAAAACTCAGAATCAAAGTGGAAATTTTTATCTTCTAAAGAGAACTTGAACTTTTCTTCATTTCTTTGAGAAAACTCAGTTTTATCAATTAAGTGAAGAAAAGTTCAAGTTCTCTTCTGAATTTTCTCAATGAAAAGAAATAAGTTACAGATCAATTCTATTTTTTTCCAGAGGAAATAAAAAGATTCCACTTCAGTTCTAATTTTTCTCAAAGAGATGAAAACAAATTTAAAGTTCTGTTCTAAATTTCTTAGTAATGATAGAAAAAAGTTATACTTTGATTGAGAATATTCGCCATGAAAATAAAGAGTTCAACTTTAACTCTGAGTTTTCTCAAAGAAGTGAAGGAAAGTTCAAGTTCTCTTCCGAAGATAAAAAGTTCCACTTTAATTCTGAGTTTTCTCAATAAAGTGAAGAAAAGTTCAAGTTTTCTTCTGAATTTTCTTGAAGAAAAAAAGAAAAAAGTTATAGTATGATTGTGAATATTCGCCATGACGATAACGAGTTCCACTTTAATTCTGAGTTTTCTTAAAGAAGTGAAGAAAAGTTCAAGTTCTCTTCTGAAGATAAAAAGTTCCACTTTAATTCTGAGTTTTATCAATAAAGTGAAGAAAAGTAAGAATAAAAAGATTCCACTTCAGTTCTAATTTTTCTCAAAGAGATGAAAAAAAGTTTAAAGTTCTGTTCTAAATTTCTTAGTAATGATAGAAAAAAGTTATACTTTGATTGAGAATATTTGCCATGAAGATAAAGAGTTCAACTTTAATTCTGAGTTTTCTCAAAGAAGTGAAGAAAAGTTCAAGTTCTCTTTAGAAGATAAAAATTTCCACTTTAATTCTGAGTTTTCTCAACGACGTGAAGAAAAGTTCAAGTTTTCTTTTGAATTTTCTCAATGAAACGAAATAATTTACAGATCAATTCTATGTTTTCCGGAGAAATATAAAGTTCCTCTTTAATTCTAAGTTTTCTCAACTAAGTGAAGAAAAGTTGAAATTCTCTTTTGAATTTTCTCAATGAAAAGAAATAAGTTACAGATTAATTCTATTTTTTCCAGAGAAAATAAAAAGATTCCACTCCAGTTCTAGTTTTTCTCAAAGAGATGAAAAAAAATTTAAAGTTCTCTTCTAAATTTCTTAGTAATGATAGAAAAAAGTTATACTTTGATTGAGAATATTTGCCATGAAGATAAAGAGTTCGACTTTAATTTCATTTAGAAAATTCAAAAGAAAACTTTAACTTTTCTTCACTTCGTTGAGAAAACTCAGTCATAGCTCAGTCAAACAACGTCGACATAGCTTTATTTCATTTTTAAGGTTAATTTAGACTAGGTTACTTATGTGCACATAACCTAGTCTAAATTAACCTTAAAAAAAACAAACCTTTGTCGGCTTTGCATGTATCTCTCAGTATGTATGCTTTCGGATGTACTAAACGTACTCTATGCTTGCTCTTACATCGAAGTGGCTTTCTCAGTGGTGCTCCGTGGTAGGTTATCGAGACTACCTTGTTCATTGCATGTATTAAATCAGTAATTTTCATTCATTTGAGGGATAAACACCGGCATCATATTTAAAAAAAGAAGTGAAAAGGAATTATTCGAGGAAAGTGTCTACACATGATAAAGTCATTGCTCCCTTGAATGCTGACAAAGAGATATATTTGAACTATGAAACAACTAGTAGTGGAGATCTTAATGGGAACACATGCCTACGTTGTCATGACAGTGAGTAGTTAAATTCATTTGGAGTACCCAAGAATTTCCATCATGCAAATGGTGGATATGTGAAACTCTCATTTCCAGAGAAGTTAGTACTCACAGAGAATGCCAACATAAAAATAATAGTTGATGAATAGGGGCAGCTTCTAGCTAATGGTTCTGGTAACATGTTACCCGTTGATAAATCTTATCGTCATCTTTCCGGTGTTAGCAGTTGAGTGAAAGTAAAGGGAAATAGAAGACATGCATACTGCTGCACCAACATCATAAATCATATCTTTTCTATGTGCCAGAACTGTTACATCAGTAAAAATAATGTGATAATAGACAATGAAATCGCTGTCAGAACGAAAAGGGCATTGGTAGACAACATCACTAATGAATATAAAGATAAATTAACGGAGAATAAAGCACAAGTGAACATTATTGCTACCAATGATCATATGGTCAATGAATCAAATAATATCAAGGATGAAACGTGTATTGAACCTGTATGTGACATCCCAGTAAAAATTGTATATGACTCAAAATAGAATAATGATTATTCTAGTGGATATGAACAAAGAGAAGTGAGTAAGTCTAGTATCAAGAGAGAACATGATGATTTATTTCATGGAACAGATTCAAAATGTCCAAAGTTGCTCAATAATATTAATAATGCATAATAATGTATGTAATATATTTTTATGTTAGTATTCTGCGTGTTGTTATTTCAATAAAAATATTTTATGCATTACTTTGTTATATTTCTATTATTCAGGATACGATAGCATGTCCAACAATTAGAATATTTATTAAAAAGTCGGAGATTTTTATTTTTTGGAAAAAATTAGAATTGGACTATAACTGTTTTCTTTTCCTTGAGAAAATTCAGAGGAGAACTTGAACTTCTCTTCACTTCGTTGTGAAAACTCAGAATTCAAATGGAAACTTTCTCTTCTCTGGGAAAACATTCAGAAGAGAATTTGAACTTTTCTTCACTTCTTTGAGAAAATATAGAATTAAAGCAGAACTTTTTCTCTTTTTCGAAGAAAAGTTCAGAATCAAAGTATAACTTTTTTCTAACTTCTATGGAAAAATTTAGAACTAAACTGTAGACTTTTTTATTTGAGAAAATTCAGAAGAGAACTTTAACTTTTCTTAATTCTTCGAGAAAACTCAGAATTAAAAGTGGAACTATTTATCTTCAGAAGAGAGAACTTTTTTTCTTCACCTCTGAGAAAACTCAGAATTAAAGTGGAACTTTTTCTATCTTCATGGAGAATATACAGAATTCAACTGTAACTTCTTTTCTATCTTCTACGGAGAAATTTAGAACAGAAATTTTCAATTTTTTTCATATCTGAGAAAATTCAGAATTGAAGTGGAACTTTTTTCTCTTCTTTGGTAAAATTCAGAATTGAGCTAACGTTTTTCTCTTCTTTAAGAATATTCAGAAGAGAACTTGAATATTTTTTACACTTCTTTGAGAAAACTAAGAATTATAGTGGAACGCTTTATCTTCATGGTGAGTATTCACAATCATAGTATAACTTTTTTCAATCTTTTACGAGAAATTTAGAACAGAACTTTAAATTTTTTTCACCTCTTTGAGAAAAATCAAAACTGAAGTGGAATCTTTTTATTTTCTCTAAAAAATTTAGAACTGATCTGTAACTTTTTTTTCTTTGAGAAAACTCAGAAGAGAACTTGAACTTTTCTTCACTTTATTGAGAAAACACAGAATTAAAGTGGAACTTTTTATCTTCAGAAGAGAACTTGAACTTTTTTTTCACTTCTTTGACAAAACTCAGAATTAAAGTGGAACTCTTTATCTTCATGATGAATATCCACAATCATAGTATAACTTTTTTCAATCTTTTACGAGAAATTTAGAACAGAACTTTAATTTTTTTCCACCTCTTTGAGAAAAATCAGAACTGAAGTGGAATCTTTTTATTTTCTTTAGAAAAAATAGAATTGATCCGTAGCTCTTTTTTAGAAAAATCAGAAATGAAAAGAGGAACCCTTTCATTTTTGAAAAAATTAGAATTTATTCATAAATTTTTCATTGAGAAATTTTTCAGAAGAGAAAACTCATTGGGAAAACTCAGATTTGAAGTGGAACTTTCTATCTTGAAGGAGAATATTCACAATCAAATTATGACTTTTTTCTATCTTCAGCAGAAAAATTTAGAACAGAACTTTAAATTTTTTATGTCTTTGAGAAAAATCAGAACTGAAGTGGAACTTTTTTTTTCTTTGGAGAAAACTCAGAAGAGAACTTGAACTTTTCTTCACTCTATTGAGAAAACACAGAATTAAAGTGGAACTTTTTATCTTCAGAAGAGAACTTGAACTTTTTTTTCACTTCTTTGACAAAAATCAGAAATAAAGTGGAACTCTGTATCTTCATGATGAATATCCACAATCATAGTATAACTTTTTCTATCTTTAATAAAAATTTAGAACAGAACTTTAATTTTTTTCCACCTCTTTGAGAAAAATCAGAACTGAAGTGGAATCTTTTTATTTTCTTTAGAAAAAATAGAATTGGTCCGTAGCTTTTTTTAGAAAAATCAGAAATGAAAAGAGGAACCCTTTTATTTTTGAAAAAATTAGAATTTATTCATAAATTTTTCATTGAGAAATTTTTCAGAAGAGAAAACTCATTGGGAAAACTCAGATTTGAAGTGGAACTTTCTATCTTGAAGGAGAATATTCACAATCAAATTATGACTTTTTTCTATCTTCAACAGAAAAATTTAGAACAGAACTTTAAATTTTTTATGTCTTTGAGAAAAATCAGAACTGAAGTGGAACTTTTTTTTTCTTTGGAGAAAACTAGAATTGAAATGTATCTTTTTTCTTTTCATTGAAAAATTTTCAGAAGAGAACTAGAACATTTCTTCCCTTCTTTGAAAAAACTCTCAATTAAAGTGGAACTCTTTATCTTCATGGTGAATATTCGCAATCAATGTATAGCTCTTTTCTATCTTTTACGAGAAATTTAGAACAGAACTTTAAATTTTTTAACCTCTTTTAGAAAAATCAGAACTGAAGTGGAATCTTTTTATTTTCTCTAAAAAAATTAGAATTGATCTGTAACTTATCTTTTTCTTTGTGAAACTTCAGAAGAGAACTTGAAATTTTCTTCACTTTATTGAGAAAACTCAGAATTAAAGTGGAACTTTTTATCTTCAGAAAAGAACTTGAGGCTTTCTTCACTTCTTTGAGAAAAAGTAGAATTAAAGTTGAACTCGTTATCTTCATGGCGAATATTCACAATCATAGCATAACTTTTTTCTTTTTTTTCTTCAAGAAATTTATCTTCATGGTGAATATTCGCAATCAAAGTATAGCTTTTTTCTATCTTTTACGAGAAATTTAGAATAGAACTTTAAATTTTTTAACCTCTTTGAGAAAAATCAGAACTGAAGTGGGACCTTTTTATTTTCTCTAAAAAAATTAGAATTGATGTGTAACTTATTTTTTCTTTGTGAAACTGCAGACGAGAACTTGAACTTTTCTTCAATCTATTAAGAAAACTCTATTAAGAATTAAAGTGGAACTTTTTATCTTCAGAAGAGAATTTGAACTTTCCTTCACTTCTTTGAGAAAACTCAGAATTAAAGTGGAACTCTTAATCTTCATGGCGAATATTTTGAATCATAGTATAACTTTTTTCTATCTATAATAAGAAATTTAGAACAGAAATTTTAATTTTTTTCATCTATTTGAGAAAAATCAGAACTGAAGTGGAATCTTTTTGTTTTCTCTAGAAAAAAAATAGAATTGATCTGTAACTTATTTCTTTTCATTGAAAAAATTCAGAAGAGAACTTGAAATTTTCTTCAATTCGTTGAGAAAACTTAGAATTAAAGTGGAAATTTTTATTTCTCTGGAAAAAATAGAATTGATCTGTAACTTATTTCTTTTCATTGAGAAAATTCAGAAGAAAACTTGAACTTTTCTTCACTTCATTGAGAAAGCTTAGAATTAAAGTGGAACTTTTAGTCCTCATGGCGAATATTCACAGTCAAAGTATAACTTTTTTCTATCTTCTGTGAAAAAATTTAAAACAGAAATTTAAAATTTTTATGTCTTTGAGAAAATTCAGAATTGATCTGTAACTTAGTTCTTTTCATTAAGAAAATTCAGAAGAGATTAATAAAATCACATGTACTTTAAATGTGGTTGTTCGTATTTCTGAAAACTAAAACCCAACTTTATTAAAAATTATCAAATATTATTAATAAAATCAGATGTATTTTAAACGAGGATGTTTGTATTGCTGGAAAAATCTGATGTATTTTAAACATGGTTGTTCTTATTTCAGAAAACTAAAACCCAACTTTGTTAAAAAATCAAATAAAACCAGACGAATTTTAAACTTTGACGCTCTCATTTCTGAAAACTAAAACCCAATTTTATTTAAAAAAAGTAGTAAAGTAATTTTGGGAGTGAAAAAAGATGAGTACTTTAACTTGTAAAACAGGTTTAGGAGGAATATTAAGAAGAAAAACTTGATCTGAAATAATATAATAAAGCCCTTTGAAAAGAATTTCTTTGAGTTGGGGTATGCAAAAAGTCGTAAAGTAATGTTGGGGATGAAAAAGGGTGAGTACTTCAACTTGTAAGACAGGTTTAGGAGGAATATTACGAAAAGAACTTGTTCTCAAATAATATAACAAAGTCTTTTGAAAAGTATTTCTTGGTGTTGGGGTATGCAAAAGTCGTAAAGAAATGTTGGGAGTGAAAAAAGATGAGTACTTCATCTTGTAAAACAGGTTTAGGAGGAATATTACGAAAAGAACTTGTTCTCAAATAATATAACAAAGTCTTTTGAAAAGTATTTCTTGGTGTTGGGGTATGAAAAAAGTCGTAAAGTAATGCTGGGAGTGAAAAAAGATTTAATAAAAAAAAAGTCGTAAAGTTATGTTGGGAGTGAAAAAATATCAGTACTTTAAATTGTAAAACAGGTTTAGGATTAATATTAAGAAGAAGAACTTGATCTGAAATAATATAATAAAGCCCTTTGAAAAGAATTTCTTGGTTTTGGGGTATCCAAAAGAGTGGTAAAGTAATGTTGGGGTGAAAAAGGATGAGTACTTCAACTTGTAAAACAGGTTTAGGAGGAATATTAAGAAAAGAGCTTGTTCTGAAATAATATAATAAAGCCTTTTGAAAAGTATTGCTTGGTGTTGGGGTATGCAAAAGTCGTAAAGAAATGTTGGGAGTGAAAAAAGATGAGTACTTCAACTTGTAAAACAAGTTTAGGAGGAATGTTAACCAAAAGAACTTGTCCTGAAATAATACAATAAACTCTTTTGAAAAGTATTTCTTGGTGTTGAGGTATGCAAAAAGTCGTAAAGTAATGTTGGGAGTGAAAAAAGATTACCAAAACCCTTGAAAATACTAAACATATAGGGTAAAATGTTGTTATTGTAGCTAGTTTAGAAGGAAAATGCTCCATCAAGGCTACCAAAACCCTTGAAAATACTAATAATATTGGGTAAAATGTTGCTATTGTAGCTAGTTTAGAAGGAGAATGCTCCATCAAGGCTACCAAAACCCTTGAAACTACTAATTATATAGGGTAACTTGTTGCTATTGTAGCTAGTTTAGAAGGAAAATGCTCCATCAAGGCTACCAAAAAACGCTTTAAAATACTAATAATATAGGGTAAAGCGTTGCTATTTTAGCTAGTTTAGAAGGAGAATGCTCCATCAAGGCTACCATGAACCCTTGAAAACACTAATAATATAGGGTAAAATGTTGTTATTGTAGCTAGTTTTGAAGGAAAATGCTCCATCAAGGCTACCAAAAACCCTTGAAAATACTAATAATATAGGGTAAAATGTTGCTTTTGTAGCTAGTTTAGAAGGAGAATGCTCCATCAAGGCTACCAAAACCCTTGAAACTACTAATTATATAGGGTAACTTGTTGCTATTGTAGCTAGTTTAGAAGGAAAATGCTCCATCAAGGCTACCAAAACCCTTGAAAATGTCCTTGGTAAAAGCCTGGACGAGATTTAATGTCCACGGTAAAAGTCTGGACGAGATTTAATATCCTTGGCAAAAGCCTGGGAAGGAGATTTAATGTCCTTGGTAAAAGCCTGGACGAGATTTAATGTCCTTTGTAAAAGTCTGCACGAGATTTAATGTCCTTGGTAAAAGTCTGGACGAGATTTAATGTCCTTGGTAAAAGCTTCAAATTATATCTTGGATA
This sequence comes from Artemia sinica, assembly GCA_027921565.1. NCBI lineage: Eukaryota > Metazoa > Arthropoda > Branchiopoda > Anostraca > Artemiidae > Artemia > Artemia sinica. Next base: position 37,488,841 of record CM051266.1, on the reverse strand, counting down.
GGTCTGGGTATGATTTGGCAAACAGCCAGAAGTTTTTAGAAATAGAGAGTAATTATATTTATTTTAAGTTTTAAATATGTTACCTGCTTTGTCTGAAAAACCTTTTCTGTTTGTTAATTTCTGTGTTTCACGCGCGCAAAAAAAGTATTTAAAAATGGGAGGAGGGGCCCAAAAAACGAGGGGAGGGGGTCCCCTTGGAGGTTAGGGTAGGGGACCTTTGGAGGTTGAGGGCCTTGGTGATTAGAGTCATTGATGATTGCAGTCCTTGATGCTTCAAATCTATAATCATCTCACTAGTTGATTTCTAAGGATTTCTATGGATTGTTCTGAATTTCTTTATTAAAATTCCTTTCTTGGCATCTGCATCTCTATTAGTATCAATTTTTTAGTATACTTTAATGTTAGAGCATATTTTATATTGACAAAACTGTTCAAACAGTTTTTGTGTATTATACACAACACAGTCGAGAACCATCCAAATAAAAAATAATATGTATATCTTAATAGAGTTAGCATTCCCTGAGATGCCTTACCTTTATCGTTTCTACATTCAAATCCCCTAAAATGCCAATTAATCTCTGACGTTTCCTATGTTCTGGCAACTGTGCACAGATACATTTTAAATTCTCATGAAACCTTCCAAATTTATAAATATATCTCATGGAGAAATTGTATAAACAGATATCATTTCCCGTTAGTATTTCTAACTCCCTGATAAGAATGTTCACGATGTGAAATTTCCTTATCTGATGATGTCACATGTCCCAGTCGTTGATCTTGTATAGTTAGTATTACTAACCGTTGATTGGCCTAGAAAGAGGCACGTAGTCTTGTACTGTTAGTATTCAAATACCTGTGATCTTGTACTGGCAGTATTCTAGCTCATTGGAGGTCAATGATCTAGTACTGGTTGGCGTATAAACCCTCCTTCTACTATTTATTACTAATAAAAACGTTCGTTAATAAAATTTAACAACTTTCGAGAAAGCCATTTAAGCAAATAAAAGTAAAATTAATATGAAAATGTTGTTTTAATTATTCATGTGCGGTGAACCAACATCAAAACCTACATTAATTCAAAAACGGTTAAAAGTTAAATAAGAAAAACAAGTTTTTAACTGAAAGTAAGGAGCGACATTAAAAGAAGAAACCCTTCAAGAGGTCCGACGCTTACATAATTTATTCATGGTTATGGTTTGTTTTTATATGGTTTGATGGTTATTCATGGTTGATGATTTGATGTTGTTTCATTGTTCTGTTTGTTGGTCAACTTTTTTTATATTTTTTTCATAGTTCTGTTCTGTTTGATGGTTATATGATGTTGTTTCATAGTTTTGTTTGTTGGTCAACATGTTTGATGTTTTTCATAGTTCTGTTCTGTTTGTTGGTTATATGATTTGATGTTGTTTCATGGTTCTTTTTGTTGTTCAACATGTTTGATGTTTCTTGAATACAGACAGAAGTTTAGAACATTGCTGGATAAGAGCGAGTCTTACGGGACAGGATCAATGACACCTATTTCTAGGTCAATTGATTTCTCTTACAACGCAAAAGGATGCCGAAACAAAGGAACATTCTGAAATTACTTTTAAGGGATTATTTGGGCGAAAAAAATTAATCGACATTTTAGAGATTTTTGGGTGAAACAGTTTGAGACATTTTAGAGGGTGATTTGGGGTGAAACTCTGTGGTCGTTATAATACACAAGTACACAATATTAGATTAATGAGAGAATTATGAGTATGACCCATCAATGACTCTAACCACAATGGACCAAAACCTCCAGGGGCCACCTCTCCCAACCCCCAAGACCCCTTCCCACCATTCCAAATTTTTTGAGGACAACCCCCAATTTCAATATAGAGACTCAAATTAAGAGTTAAAAATGTGTAAGAAAAAACCTAGAAGAACGTCAACATTGACCTCGTCTTTCAAGATTTAGACAAGCAGATGGTATGAGCATCCAATTCTGTTACTATTTACCTCACATTTTCAAATATAGCATTAACTATTTCTATTTACGTACCTTAGCGCATCAGCTATTCATACGAACATCCATCAATAAAATCAATATTAAAAGAACCAACACTTTAAAATTATACACAACGAAAACCTATATTGTCTAAGCACATTTTGACCGTTCTACTAAAATTCTTGGCTAGAAACACTTTGCAGACGCTCAGGAAACCTTAGAAAGTTCATTGTTTCTATAGTCCGGCTGTCATATAAAACATTTATGCATCACGTCAAGAATTGACGTTGTAATTAGCTGAAAATAGAGAACACATTAATAGTCACTAAAAAAATAGACCGTTTTCAGACAGGACAATGCAAATGGGAAAAACAAGAAATGGGTTATAAAAGAATGAAATAAAAAACAATAACATTCCCAATTTAAGGGAAAATGAGGGGAGAGGACTCCAGGGGAGGAGAGAGTGTCTTTGAGGGACAGAGGGCCTTTTTATTGTCAACAGCTCAACATTAACTTTTTTCCGTTGTTTTATTTATAATTTATTTCTCATTGCACAAAGCAGTAATTTTCAAGTGTATATTTAATGTTATTCAGCCTCCATCCGCTAAGGTACCGGCTCGGTCGCTGTCTTGCCTTTGAGGAAGTGTCAAGTCCCCTGAATGCTTTTTCTGAGATCTGACCCAACCCCCCAGGACACATTTTTTCACCAAAAATTTCAGGGGGGATCATTATATACGCAAAAAGAACCGTGTATTATACAAAATCGGGGATCCTAGCATGCAACCCAGGGGGGTAAGAGGGAGGGGGATTGATATTAGCTGCAAAATTAAGACATATTAAGAGCTTTTAAGGAAATACACCTTTTTCATTATGATTTCTTGAATACCCCAACACCAAGCAACACTTTTCAAAAGGCTTTATTATATTACTTCAGAACAAGTTCTTTTCTTAATATCTCTCCTAAAGCCATTTTACAAGTTGAAGTAATGGTACCGGCTCGGTTGCTGCCTTGCCTCTGAGGAAGTGTCCACTCCCCTGAAGGCTTAGTCTGAGCTCTGACCCAACCCCCCAGGACACATTTGTTCACCAAAAATATCAGGGGGATTATAATATACGCAAAAAGAATCGTGTATTATAGAAAATCAGGGGTCCTAGCATGCAACCCAGGGGGGGGGGGTAAGAGGGAGGTGAATTGATATTAGATACAAATTTAAGACATATTAAGAGCTTTTAAGGAAATACCCCTTTTTCATTAGGACTTTTTGCATACCCTAACATCAAGCAATACTTTTCAAAAGGCTTGATTATATCTTTTCAGAAATAGTTCTTTTCTTAATATCCATCCTAAAACAATTTTACAAGTTGAAGTACTCATCCTTTTCACCCACAACTTTACTTTACGACTTTTTTGAATATCCCAACACCAAGCAATACTTTTCAAAAGACTTTACTATATTATTTCAGAACAAGGTCTTTCTTAATATCCCTCCTAAACCCATTTTACAATTAGAAGTGATGGTACCGGCTCAGTCGATGCCTTGCCTTTTGGGAAGTGTCCAGTCCCCTGAATGCTTTATCTGAGCTCTGACCCAGCCCCCCAGGGCTTGTTTTTTCACCAAAAATATCAGGGGGGATCATAATATACGCAAAAAGAACCGTGTATTATAGAAAATTGAGGATCCTAGCATGCAACCCATGGGGGTAAGAGGGAGGGGGAGTGATATTAGACGCAAATTTAAGACACGTTAAGAGCTTTTAAGGAAATACCCCTTTTCATTAAGATACAATTATGGATATTTCACCGCAAAAGTATTTCAATTTTCCTGATTAGATAAAAAGCAGGGCTTTGACCCTCTCAGGAAATTTTCGGGGATTTCCTGCATGCAAAAACATGAAAATAGAACTACTTCTAGCAACATGCTACAACATAAAGCCACCTTAGATCAATACAGATACGTTTTATCGTAAAAAATATCTGAAAATGTTGAAGGTATAGTAAGAAAGGCTTGCAAAAACATGATAATACTACTAGTACTAACAACATGCTGTACTACTAAACCATCTAAGGTCAACAAAAGTACGTTTAATCGAGAAAATATTAGAAAATATATAGATTATAGTATGAATGACATGCAAAAACATGAAATACTACTACTACTACTATCAACTCACTGCAACATAAGGACACAAGAGGCCAATACAACTACGTTTTATTAAGAAAATATTTGAAAATGCTTAAGATAATAGTGCAAATGGTTTGCAAAAACATGAAAATACTACTAGTACTAACATTTTTTTGCACTACTAAGCCATCTGAGGTTAAAAAAAGTACGTTTTTTCGAGAAAATATCACAAAATTTATAGATTATAGTTTGAATGACATGCAAAAACATGAAATACTACTACTACTACTATCAACTCACTGCAACATAAGGACACCAGAGGCCAATACAACTACATTTTATCAAGCAAATAACTGAAAATGTTTAAGATATAGTACAAATGGTTTGCAAAAAACATGAAAATAGAACTACTACTAGCAACTTTCTACATACAACATAAAACCACCTGAGATCAATACAGATACGTTTTATCATGAAAATGATCTGAAAATTCTGAAGGTACAGTAAGAATGGCTTGCAAAAACATGATAATACTACTACTACCAACAATTTGCTGTACTACTTAACCATCTTAGGTCAATAAAAGTACGTTGCATCAAAAAAAAATATCACAAAATTTATAGATTATAGTATGAATGACATGCATAAACATAAAATACTCCTACTACTACTAGCAACTCATTGCAACATAAGGACACAAGAGGCAAATACAACTACGTTTTATTAAGAAAATATATGAATTTGTTTAAGATATAGTAAGAAAGGCTTGCAAAAAAACATGAAAATAGAACTACTACTAGCAACTTGCTGCAACATAAAGCCACCTGAGGTGAAAACAGATACGTTTTATCATGAAAATATTTGTAAATGTTAAAGGTACAGTAAGAATGGCTTGCAAAAACATGATAGTAGGTCGTGAATATTCTCCATGAAGATAAAAAGTTGTACTTTAGTTCTAAATTTTCTCAACGAAGCGAAGAAAAGTTCAAGTTCTCTGCTGAATTTTCTCAATGAAAAACAAATAAGTTATCGATCAATTCTAATTTTTTCCAAGAAAATAAAATGGTTCCACTTCAGTTCTGATTTTTCTCAAAGAGATGAAAAAATTTAAAGTTCTGTTCCAAAATTTTTCATAGAAAATAGAAAAAGTTATACTTTATTTCTGAGTTTTCTCAAAGAAGTGCAAAAATGTTCAAGTTCGCTTCTGAATTTTCTTAAAGAATAGAAAAAAGTTAGCTCAATTCTGAATTTTACCAAAGAAGAGTTGCAGTTCAATTCTAATTTTAGTTACAGTTCAATTCTATTTTTAGTTACAGTTCAATTCTAATTTTCTCCAAAGAAAAAAAAGCTTCCACTTCAGTTCTGATTTTTCTCAAAGAGATGAAAAAAAGGATTAAAGTTCTGTTCTAAATTTCTCGTAAAAGATAGAAAAAATTACACTTTAAATCTGAGTTTTCTCAATGAAGGAAGGAAAAGTTCGAGTTTTCTTCTGAAAAATTTTTCAAAGAAAAAAGTTACGGATCCATTCTAATTTTTTAAAAATAAAGGGTTCCTCTTTTCATTTCTGAATTTTCTCAAAAAGTTATAGATCAATTCTAATTTTTCTATGAAAACAAAAAAGGTTCCACTTCATTTCTGATTTTTCTCCAAGAGATGAAAAATTTAAAGATATGTTTTAAATTTGTCCATAAAAGATAGAAAGTTATACCGTACATGTGAATATTTTCACATGAAGATAAAAATTTAATGTCAAACGCTTAGAATGTTTATTAGAAAGTCGGAGACTTTATTTTCTTTGGAAAAATTAAAATTGGACTATAACTTTTTTCTTTTCTTTGAAAAAATTCAGAAGAGAACTTAAGCTTTTCTTCACTTCTTTGTGAAAACTCAGAATTAAAGTGGGAAAATTTAGAACAGATCTTTAAATTTTTCATCTCTTTGAGAAAAATCAGAACTCAAGTGGAACCTTTTCATTTTCATAGAAAAAATTAGAATTGATCTGTAACTTTTTGAGAAAATTCCGAAATGAAAAGAGGAACCCTTTATTTTGAAAAAATTAGAATTGATCCGTAACTTTTTTCATTGAGAAATTTTTCAGAAGAGAACTCAAACTTTTCTTTCCTTCATTGAGAAAACTCAGATTTAAAGTGTAACTTTTTCTATCTTTTACGAGAAATTTAGAACACAACTTTAAATTTTTTTTTTCATCTCTTTGAGAAAAATCAGAACTGAAGTGGAAGCTTTTTTTTCTTTTAAGAAAATTAGAATTGAACTGTAACTAAAATTAGAATTGAACTGTAACTAAAATTAGAATTGAACTGTAACTCTTCTTTGGTAAAATTCAGAATTGATCTAACATTTTTCTATTCTTAAGAAAATTCAGAAGAGAACTTGAACATTTTTGCACTTCATTGAGAAAACTCAGAATTAAAGTATAACTTTTTCTATCATCTATGAAAAATTTGGAACAGAACTTTAAATTTTTTCATCTCTTTGAGGAAAAACAGAACTGAAGTAGAACCATTTTATTTTCTTGGAAAAATTAGAATTGATCTGTAACTTATTTGTTTTTTGTTGAGAAAACTCAGAAGAGAACTTGAACTTTTCTTCATTTCTTTGAGAAAATTTAGATTTAAAGTAGAACTTTTTATCTTCATGGAGAACATTCACAACCTATTATCATGTTTTTGCAAGCCTTTCTTGCTATACCATCAACGTTTACAGATAATTCATGATAAAACGTATCTGTTTTGACCTCAGGTGGCCTTATGTTGCAGCAAGTTGCTAGTAGTAGTTCTATTTTCATGTTTTTTGCAAACCATTTGTACTATATCTTAAACATTTTCAGTTATTTTCTTAATAAAATGTAGTTGTATTGGCCTCTGGTGTCCTTATGTTGCAGTGAGTTGATAGTAGTATTAGTAGTATTTCATGTTTTTACATGTCATTCATACTGTAATCTATAAATTTTCTAATATTTTCTTGACGAAACGTACTTTTGTTGACCTCAGATGGTTTAGTAGTACAGCAAGTTGTTAGTACTAGTAGTATTATCATGTTTTTGCAAGCCTTTCTTACTATACCTTCAACATTTTCAGATATTTTTCATGATAAAACGTATCTGTATTGATCTCAGGTGGCTTTATGTTGTAGCAAGTTGCTAGTAGTAGTTCTATTTTCATGTTTTTTGCAAACCATTTGTACTATATCTTAAACATTTTCAGATATTTGCTTGATAAAATGTAGTTGTATTGGCCTCTGGTGTCCTTATGTTGCAGTGAGTTGATAGTAGTATTAGTAGTATTTCATGTTTTTACATGTCATTCAAACTATAATCTATAAATTTTCTAATATTTTCTCGAAAAAACATACTTTTGTTAACCTCAGATGGCTTAGTAGTGCAAAAAAATGTTAGCACTAGTAGTATTTTCATGTTTTTGCAAACCATTTGTACTATATCTTAAACATTTTCAGATATTTTCTTAATAAAACGTAGTTGAATTGGCCTCTTGTGTCCTTATGTTGCAGTGAGTTGCTAGTAGTAGTAGTAGTATTTCATGTTTTTGCATGCTATTCAAACTATAATCATAAATTTTCTAATATTTTCTCGATGAAACGTACTTTTGTTGACCTCAGATGGTTTAGTAGTACAGCAAGTTGTTAGTACTAGTAGTATTATCATGTTTTTGCAAGCCTTTCTTAATATACCTTCAACATTTTCAGATATTTTTCATGATAAAACGTATCTGTATTGATCTGAGGTGGCTTTATGTTGTAGCAAGTTGCTAGTAGTAGTTCTATTTTCATGGTTTTTTTGCAAGCCGAAAATTCCCGAAAATTTCTTGAGAGGGTGAAAGCCCTGCTTTTTTTCTAATCAGAAAAATTGAAATAGTTTTGCGGTGAAATATCCATAAATTCATCTTAATGAAAAAGGGGTATTTCCTTAAAAGCTCTTAATATGTCTTAAATTTCCATCTAATAGCACTCCCTCTCCCTCTAACCCCCCTGGGTTGCATGCTAGGACCCCCGATTTTCTATAATACACGGTTCTTTTTGCGTATATTATTATCCCCCCTGATATTTTTAGTAAAAAAAGGTGCCCCGGGGGGCTGGGTCAGAGCTCAGATAAAGCATTCAGGGCACTGGACGCTTCCTCAAAGGCAAGGCAGCGACCGAGCCGGTAGCATCACTTCAACTTGTAAAATGGGCTTAGGAGGGATATTAAGAAAAGACCTTGTTTTGAAATAATATAGTAGAGCCTTTTGAAAAGTATTAATTGGTGTTGGGGTATTCAAAAAAGTCATAAAGTAAAGTTGTTGGTGAAAAGGATGAGTACTTCAACTTGTAAAATTGATTTAGGAGGGATATTAAGAAAAGAACTTGTTCTGAAAAGATATAATAAAGCCTTTTGAAAAGTATTGCTTGGTGTTGGGGTATTCAAAAAGTCGTAATAAAAAAGGGGTGTTTTCTTAAAAGCTCTTTATATGTCTTAAATTTGCATCTAATTTAACTCCCCTCCCTCCTACTTCCCTGGGTTGCATGCCAGGACCCCCGATTTTCTATATTACACGGTTTTTTTTTGCGTATATTATGATCCCCCTGATATTTTTGGTGAAAAAAATGTGTCCTGGGGGGTTGGGTCAGAGCTCAGACAAAGCATTCAGGGGACCGGAAACTTCTTCAAAGGCAAGGCAGTGACCGAGCTGGTACCATCACTTCAACTTGTAAAATGGGTTTTAAAATTTATATTAAGAAAAGAACTTGTTCTGAAATAATACAATAAAGCCTTTAGAAAAGTATTGCTTGGTGTTGGGGTATTCAAAAAGTCGTAATGAAAATGAGTATTTGCTTAAAAGCTCTTTATATGTCTTAAATTTGCATCTAATATAACTCCCCCTCCCTCTTACCCCCCTGGGTTGCATGCTAGGACTCCCAATTTTCTATAATACACGGTTATTTTTGCGTATATTATGATCCCCCCTGATATTTTTGGTGAAAAAATGTGTCCTGGGGGGTTGGGTCAGAGCTCAGAAAAAGCATTCAGGGGACTGGACACTTCCTCAAAGGCAAGGTAGCGACCAAGCCGGTACCTTAGCGTATGGAAGCTGAATAACATTAAATCTACACTTGAAAATTACTGCTTTGCGCAATGAGAAATAAATTAGAAATAAAACAGCGGAAAAAAAGTTAATGTAGATCTGTTAACCATAAAACGGCCTTCTGTCCCTCAAAACGCTCCCTCTTCCCCTGGAGTCCTCTCCCCTCATTTTCCCTTAAATTGCGCGTGTTATTGTTTTTCAATTCATTCGTTTATAACCCATTTCTTATTTTTCCCATTTGCATTGTCCTGTCTGAAAACGATTTATTTTTTAGCGACTATTAATGTGTTCTACATTTGCACCTAATTACAACCTAAATTCTGGACGTGATGCATAAATCTTTCATATGACACCCGGACTATAGAAACAATGAACTTTCCAACATTTCATGAGCGTCTGCAAAGTGTTTCTAGCCAAGAATTTTAGTAGAACGGTCAAAATATGCTCAGACAATATAGGTTTTTGCTGTGTATAATTTTAAAATGTTGGTTCTTTTAATATGGAATTTATTGATGGATGTTTGTATGAATATCTGATGCGCTAAAGTACGTAAATAGAAATAGTTATATTGAGGAAACATTTTAGGTCATGGAGGGTGGGGTAGGGGTAGGACTTTAAAAAAATGGGTTAACATTCTAAATGCTCTATTTGAAAATGTGTGGTAAATAGTAACAAAATTGGATGCTCATACCATCTGCTTGTCTAAATCTTGAAAGACGAGGTTAATGTTGAGATTATGCTAGCTTTTTCTTACACATTTTTAACTCTTAATTTGAGTCTCTATATTGAAATAGGGGGGTGTCCTCAAAAAAGTTGGAATTTTGGGAAGGGGTTTTTAACTCTTAATTTGAGTCTCTATATTGAAATTGGGGTTGTCATCAAAAAACTTGGAATGGTGGGAAGGGGTCTTGGGGGTTGGGGAGAGGCAGCCCCTGGAGGTTGAGGTTCATTGTGGTTAGAGTCATTGATGGTTCATACTCATAATTCTCTCACTAATCAAATATTGTGTTCTTCCTCATTATAACGACCACAGAGTTTCGCCCCAAATAATCTTCTAAAATGTCTCAAACTGTTTCACCCAAACAATCCCTAAAATGTCGATTAATTTTTTTCGCCCAAATAATACCCTAAAAGTAATTTCAGAATTTCAGAATTTTCCTTTGTTTTGGTGTCCTTTTGCGATATAAGATAGATCCCTTGACGTAGAAATAGGTGTCATTGATCCTGTCTTGTTAGACTCGCTCTTATCCAGCAATGTTGTAAACTTCTGTCTGTATTCAAGAAACATCAAACATGTTGACCAAACAAACAGAACCATGAAACAACATCAAATCATATAACCAACAAACAGAACAGAGCTATGAAAAACATCAAACATGTTGACCAACAAACAGAACTATGAAACAACATCATATAACCATCAAACAGAACAGAACTATGAAAAAAAAAACATCAAATAAGTTGACCAACAAACAGAACTATGAAACAACATCAAATCATCAACCATGAATAACCATCAAACCATATAACAAACAAACCATAACCTTGAATAAATTATGTAAGCTTCGGACCTCCTGGAGGGTTCCTACTATTAAAACTTAAAACGAACAGAAATTATTCCGTATATGAAAGGGGATTTCCCCTTCTCAACGCCTCGCTCTTTACGCTAAAGTTAGACCAACGTTTCCAACGTTTCATGAGCGTCTGCAAAGTGTTTTTAACCAAGAATTTTAATAGAACAGTCAAAATGTGTTTAGACAATATAGGTTTTCACTGTGTACAATTTTAAAGTGTTGGTTCTTTTAATACGGATTTTATTGATGGATGTTTGTATGAATAGCTGATGCGCTAAGGTACGTAAGTAGAAATAGTTATAATGAGGAAAAATTTTAGGTCATAGGGGGTGGGAAAGGGGTAGGAGTTTAAAAAAATGGGGTAACATTCTGAATGCTATATTTGAAAATGTGAGGTAAATAGTAAGAGAATTGGATGCTCATACCATCTGCTTTTCTAAATCTTGAAAGACGAGATCAATGTTGACGTTCTGCTAGCTTTTTTCTTTCACATTTTTAACTCTTAATTTGAGTCTTTATATTGAAATTTGGGGGGGTGTCCTAAAAAAAAGTTGGAATGGTGGGAAAGGGTTTTCAACTCTTAATTTGAGTCTCTATATTGAAATTGGGGGCTGTCCTCAAAAAAGTTGGAATGGTGGGAAGGGGTCTTGGGGGTTGGGGAGAGGCGGCCCCTGGAGGTTGATGTCCATTGTGGTTAGAGTAATTGATGGTCCATACTCATAATTCTCTCACTAATCCAATATTGTGTACTTGTTTACTATTTCGACCACAGAGTTTCACCCCAAATCATCCTCTAAAATGTCTCAAACTGTTTCACCCAAACAATCCCTAAAATGTCGATTAATTTGTTTCGCCCAAATAATCCCCTAAAATTAATTTCAGAATTTTCCTTTGTTTAGGCGTCCTTTTGCGATGTCAGAGAAATCCATTGACCTAGAAATAGGTGTCATTGATCCTGTCCTGTTAGACTCACTCTTATCCAGCAATGTTGTAAACTTCTGTCTGTATTCAAGAAACATCAAATATGTTGAACAACAAAAAGAACCATGAAACAACATCAAATCATATAACCAACAAACAGAACAGAACTATGAAAAAAATCAAACATGTTGACCAACAAACGGAACTATGAAACAACATCATATAGCTATCAAACAGAACAGAACTATGAAAAAAACATCAAACAAGTTGACCAACAAACAGAACTATGAAACAACATCAAATCATCAACCATGAATAACCATCAAACCATATAACTAACAAACCATAACCATGAATAAATTATGTAAGCGTCGGACCTCCTGAAGGGTTCCTACTATTAAAACTTAAAATGAACAGAAATTATTCCGTATATGAAAGGGATGTCCCCTCCTCAATGCCTCGCTCTTGACGATAAAGTTAGAATCTTTCTCACAACTCTATTTTTAAAACAATATAAAACTTTAGCGTAAAGAGCGAGGCGTTGAGGAGGGGACAGCCCCTTTCATATGTGTAATAATTTCTGTTCTTTTTAAGTTTTAATGTCGCTCCTTACTTTCAGTTAAAGGAAACTTGTTTTTTTTATTTAATTTCATAAGAAACACGATGAAAATATGTTTCTTTGATCCAAATGCATAGTTTAAACTAGTTTATACTCTTTTTTACACGATACCCGATGAAAATACGTTTTTATATTCAAATGTATGGTAAAAATGCGGTGTACCTAATTTTTTATGAAACCAGAAGAAAATAACTTTTTTGTAAAGTCTGGTTGAAGATGTGTTGTCCTCGTTTTTGTATAAAACCCGATGAAAATGCATGTCTTTTATTCAAACATGTTGTTCAAAATGTCTTTTAATCTGTTTTGCATGAAACTTAAAGAAAACCCTGCGTGTTGTTGTACTGTTGTTTTACTCTGTCATTCTGTAAATGTGTGTGTTTTGTGCTATTTAGCACAATATCCCATAAATGTACGTTTCTTCGATTTAAATATCGGGTTCAAATTGTGTTTTACTCTGTTTTGCTTAAAGCTCAAGTAGTGGGGCCTCTGAGGTTTCAAGCACAGCCCACCTCCTTCAAATCCCGATCTGGACACTTTTTTTAACGTGTAGCACAGGACAATTAACGTTTGGTGTTGGCTATGTTGTTTGGTGGCTATATTGTTTGTTGGTTATGTAGTCTGATGGTTATGATGGTTATGTTTGATAGTTATGTTGGTTATGTTTGAGGTTTGTTGGTTATGTTGTTTTACGGTTATGTTTTTTGTTGGTTATGTTGGTTTTGTGATTTGGTGGTTATGTTTGTTGTTGTTTGATGGTTATGTTGTTTCTTGGTTATGTTATGTTGATGTTGTTTGATGGTTATGTTGTTTGATGTTTGTTGGTTATGTTGATGTTGTTTGATGGTTTTGTTGTTTCATGTTTGTTGGTTATGTTTTTTGATGTTTGATGGTCATGAGTGTTGGCTATGTTAATGTTTGATTGTTATGTTGTTTGATGTTTGTTGGTTATCTTTATGTTCTTTGATGGTTATGTTGTTTGATGTTTGTTGGTTTTGATGGTTATGTTTGATGGTTATATGTGTTGGTTATGTTGATGTTTGACGGTTATGTTGTTTGATATATTTATGGCTGTGAATGCTGGTTATGTTGTGTTGGTTATGTGATTTGTTGTTTTTTTGGTTATGTTTGTTGGTTGTTGCTTTATGGTTATGTTTGAAGGTTATGTTGGTTATGTTACGATGATTATGTTTGTTCGTTATGCGGTTTGATGGTTATGTTGGTTTTGTTGTTAGTTGGTTATGTTTGTTGGTTTTATTGGTTATGTTGTTTGATGGTTATGTTTGATGCTTATATTGTTGCTTTGGATATATTTGAAATAAATGGTGTTACTAGGCAAAATTCTCGTCTTGTTTCTAGGCAAAATTCCCAGGTACAAAAGACGCGTCCCCAGGTGGTAAAATCCATATTGTTTTCTATACGCTTATAAATGTCCAAACATACATCCCCTTGTTTTTTCCTCTTATACATGTGCAAACATATCTCCCCAGGTGCTAGAAGTCCCCCACGATGCATTTCTATTAAAAGCCATAGAGGAATTTTCCTTCAAAGATCCCCATGTGTTCTTAGTACGCTATAAATAGGCAGGATGAGGACATTTTCTCATCAGTCTTATATAACCGGTTGAAGAGAATACGAGCATCTAAAATAATGGATAACTCCTACAATAAAGTAAGTCACTTTCTCTATTAAAACCTTTTCGTTGCTCCGGGTTTTCCCTACACCCCCCCCCCCCCTAAAAAAAAATTCCTTCCACTATGCTTTGTTTATAGTCGTTTGAAAGCATAAAAAAATCTTCTTTTCACTGTGTAAATCCCCCCTCTCCCAATTCGTTACCATTTAATTCTTTCAATAGAGCTAATTCTCTTTATACTCAAAAAGTACCTTTTTTTCATTATGCGTTTAAACCCTTGGCATTCATCAAAATAGAATCGTCTCTCTTGCGGTCTATACAAAAACATATGTGAATGCGTCTCAAGAGGGGAGCATTGTAAATAAACATCGCAAGGAAAGGATTGCCGTCAATTATAGCAAATGAAGCATTACATAATTCTAAGTTGTCTGAAACATATCCTATTTTCTGCAAAATTAATGCGTAATAAAGATATTTTAGGACATGGAAATTACGTGCAAGGAGGAGGGGCATGTGGGGGCGTAATAAAAAACATTTATTTCTCACTAATTCCACTTTATGCTACAATGGAAGGGGGGGGGTTAAGAAAAAGAGACAAACTTGGCCCTAAGAAGGTATTTTGAGGTTGGGATCCATTTAAATGTTCTTAATTTTGAAATCGTATTTTTTTTTCTTCGTTTTAAATTCCTGCGTATAAAGAGACGATTGCTTTTGCATATTATTTGATATCTTGATTTCTAAGCCTAGCTCATACCTCTCAAATTTTAGTTTTTTTGCATTCTTGAAAAAGGGGGGAGACCTATCCTAAGAACCTATTATTTTTATTGTAATACATTTAAGCAGTCTCGTATAAAAGCATTTCTAGCTTCACCATTGTATATTATTTAATTCTATATATTTTTTTGAAAAAAAGTTTCTTTTATTGTTGCCGGGAGCATGAAAACTAAGGTTTTTAACTTTGATTTAGAAGGCTAGGGGAGAAAAATAGTAAAACTAGACTCGATTTATCTAGAAACACATTTGATTATAAGAAAGAACTTATGCATCTTTTTACCTCCTTTATCATTACATGATCATCATTTAGGGGGCTCCGTTATTAAGATGGCTAGTTTTTATACTACATTATTTTTCTTTTCTAGGAATTCCCCGAGTTGGCAGCCCCAACGAAAAGGTCAAGGGAAGGTGCCACACCACTAAAACGGTTGGAGATGTCTATTCAATCCATACCCCATCTCTCCCCCCTTTCAGGCCGACAATGCCTGCACAGCTTGCCCCTCATCATGAG
>CM051266.1:37408618-37463618 GCA_027921565.1 Artemia sinica | reverse complement strand
GGGAGGGGGATCTACTTGGCCCCAAACTAATCTGGTAGAGAAATCCCAACTTGTATCCTTACCCCAGGTTTATCAAGTAGAAGAAAATTAATATGTAAAACAAATTTATTGTAAGATTAAGGTAAAAAACTGGTTAAACATATCAATAATGATATTTATCGTAAAATGGTATATGAGAGTTCTTCCAGAACGATTTTCAATGTTTAAAATCCATTCCATAGAATAACCTCTTATGTTGTCTCTTGAAGGGACACTTTTTCTCTTCTCTTAAATCATATTCATCACAATATTCAGGGTTATGTCTTGCATTGTAGACATTTTTCTTTTAGTTTCACTAAAAGTTTCATCACTGTCTTTTATACTATATTTTGCGATATCTCTGTAGAGAAAGCCCTCTTTTCTACCATTCTTCTTTCAATCTTCCTCTTACTTTTCTGTCATATTGAACCTTGTTTTATGCGAGCTTACTTGCAATCTGTATAAATTTCTCTCCAGATCAAGTAGGATTTTTCTCTTCATTTCTCCAGATTCTTCTCGTCTATTCCTGCGTCCACACTGTCTAAGCATGTTGTAGTAGGTTCATGATAACAATCAAAACCATGATAATGACCATTAAACATGGAACAGTCACAGAAAAAAGTATTTCTAACTCGACATGATCAACCAAAGGGTTATGCATCTCATGATGAGGGGAAGGGTGCGCAGGCATTGTAGGACTGGAAGGTGGAGATGGGGTATGGATGGGCTAGCCATCTCCAACCGTTTTAGTGGTGTGGAATCATTATTCCTAGCCCTTTTTATTGGGACTGCCAACTCGGGGAATTCCTAGAAAAGAAAAATAATTTAGTATAAAAACTAGCCATCTTAATGGAGGGGCCTCCTAAATGATGATCCTGTAATGATAGAGGAGGTAAAAGATGCATAAGTTCTTTCCTATAATCAAATTTTTTTTCTAGATAAATTGAGTCTAATTTTACTGTCATCCCCTAAATTTAAGTCATTGTAGCCTAGCCTTCTAAATCAAAGTTAAAAACCTTAGTTTTTATGCTTCCCGCAACAATTAAAGACACTTTTTTCAATGAAATGCATAGAATTAAATAATAGACAATACTAAAGCTAGAAATGTTTTTATACGAGACCGCTTAAATGTATTACACTAAAAATGATAGGTTCCTAGGATAAGTCTTCCCCCTTTTTCAAGAAAGCAAAAAAAGTAAAATTTGGGAGATATGAGCTAAGCTTAGAAATCAATTTATCAAATAATATGCAATAGCAATCGTCCCTTTATACGCAGGAATTTAAAAGAAGAAAAGAAAAAACTAGGAATTCAAAAGAGCAGTTAAATGACTCCCAACCTCAGAATAACTTCTTATGGCAAAGTTTGTCTCTTTTTCTTAACCCCTCCCCCTTTCGATTATAGCTTAAAATAGATTTAGTGAGGAATAAAAATTTTTTATTACGACCCCCGCATGCCCCCTCCTCCTTACACGTAATTTCCATGACCAAATATATCTCTATTACGCATTAATTTTGCAGAAAATAGAAAATAATCTTTCAGACAACTTAGAATTATGTAATGCTTTATTTGCTATAATTGACAGCAATCCTTTCCTTGCGATGTTTATTTACAAAGCTCCCCTCTTGAAACGCATTCACATATGTTTTTGTTTAGACCGCAAAAGAGAAGATTCTATATTGATGATTGCCAAGGTTTTAAACGCATGATGGAAAACAGGCACTTTTTGAGTAAAAAGGGAATTAGCTCTATTGAAAAAATAAGATGGTAACGATTGGGGGGGGGGGTGGTTGGGTTTACTGAGTGAAAAAAAGATATTTTATGCTTTCAACTATAAACAAAGCATAGTGGAATGATTCTTTTTTTTGGGGGGGGGGGGGGGTGTAAAAGAAAAAAAAACCCGGAGCCAGGAAAAGGTTCTAATAGAGAAAGTGACTTAATTTGTTGTAGGAGTTATCCATTTTTTTAGATGCTTGTATTCTCTGCAAGTGGTTGTATGAGACTGATGAGAAAATGTCCTTATCCTGCCCATTTATAGCGTACTCAGAACACATGGGGATCTTTGAAGTAAAAGTCCTCTATAACTTTTAATATAAAAGCATCGTGGGGGGAGTTCTAGCACCTGGGGAGATATGTTTGGACATGTATAGGAGGAAAAAAACCTGGGGAGGTATGTTTGGACATGTATAAGCTTACAGAATAACAATATGGCTTCTGGGAACGAAAAAAGATAGGAATTTTGCCTAAAAACACCATTTGTTTCAAATATATCCGAAGCAGCAATATAAGCATCAAACACAACCATCAAACAACATACCCAACATAACCACCAAACATAACCAACAAACAACAAATCACATAACCAACATAACATAGCAAGCATTCATAATCATCAAACAACATAACCATCAAATATCAACATAAAAATCAAACAACATAACCATCAAACACCAACATAACCAACACTCATAACAATCAAACATCAAACAAAATAGTCAACAAACATCAAATAACATAACCATCATACGACATCAGCATAACCAACAAAAATCAAACAACATAACCATCGAACAACATCAACATAAAATAACCAAGAAAAAACATAACCATCAAACAACAACAAATATAACCATCAAATCATATAACCAACATAACTAACAAACAACATAACCATCAAACAACATAACCAACAAAACCATCAAACATAACTAACAAACATCAAAAATCACCAACATAACCATCAAACATAACCATCATAACCATCAAACTGCATAACCAACAAACAATATAACCATCAAACAACATAACAAACACCCAATATTAATTTCCCTGTACTACAAGTTGAAAAAAAAAGTGTTCGGATTGGAATTCAAAGGGGGTAGGCTGTATTTGGAACCTCAGAGACCCAACTACTAGCTCAATGAAAGTATGGTTTTTTTTTTGTTCAAATATGAGGTTAAAGATATGTTTTCCTCTTTTTTTGTCAAAACCGGATGAAAATTCATTTCTTTGATTCAAATTTGTGTTTCAAATTGAATTGTGCTCCGTGTTCCCAAAACCTGATAAAAAAAATACAATACAGTAAAATGCGTGTTAATTTGTCTTTTTGTTGTTTTTTCCCCAGGGCTCATCGTGTCGAACCAGTGGTCCTAGAACGTCGCGAGAGGTATCATTTGAAGGGAAATTAAAAGTTCTTGCACTCTTTTTAAGTGAGCAAAAAATTTGGAGGGCATCTAGGCCCTCTCCCACGCTCATTTTTGCTAAAAGTCGCCGGATCAAAATTTTGAGATTTTGATTTTGCCATTTTGTTCAGCATAGTCGAAGAATCTAATAACTATGTCTTTGAGGATGACTTAATCCCCCACAGTCCCCAGGGGAAGGGCTGCAAGTTATGAACTTTGTCCATTGTTTACATATAGTATTGTTTATTGGGAAACATACAGACGTTTTCAGGGGGGATTTTCCTGGGGGGGGGTCCGGAGGGGGGACTATGTGAGAGGATCTTTCCATGGAGGAATTTTTCATAAGGGAAGAGAACTTCCATTAAGTGAGCACTGCATTTCCCAGTATTATTTAAAAAACAATCAGAAATTAAATTTTTAAAAACAAGTTTTTTCAACTGAAAGTAAGGAGCAACATTAAATTTTAAAAAGAACAGAAACTAATACGTATATAAGGGGGGTACTTCTCCTTAATAGCTCGCTCTTACGGTAAAGTTTTTTTTTACTTTTAAATGAGGTCATTATTTTAATTAAACAGCCCTTGTGATTCAGGAGTCATTCTCAAATAAATGGAACAAAAATCAAACTATGATTATTATAGGGTTATTATTAGTTAAAAAAAAAATTATAAATGGTATGCAAATTTCGTTTTAATTATTCATGTATTGTGAATTCAAAACCTGCATTAATTCAAAAGGTTCAGGAATTAAATAAAAAAAAGCAAGTCTTTTAAAAACTGAAATTAAGGAGCGACATTAAAACTTAAAACGAACAGAAATTAAGAAGAGCTTTACTAAAGGTTTATCCTTGTAGGGTATACCAGACAAATACATTAAAGTGATTTGTGCTATGTACGAGAATAATACTGCTTCTGTTAAGGTAGGAAATGAGGTTAGCAGCTGGTTTTGTATTAAATCAGAAGTTAAGCGGGGTTGTGTTCTATCCCCCTTTATATGGATTATTTTGATGGACTTTGTCTTAAGGAACACAGGAAATGCAATGGGAGACCACGGAATCAAATGGGGAGGAAAAAGTCTCCTGGACTTAGGTAATGCTGATGATTTAAGCATCCTAGATGAAAGTGTGAGCAAAATGAATGAAGTCTTAGAGGTTTTGCGAGTACAGGGTTCTAGAATTGGTTTGAAAATTAATGTTAAGAAGAATAAGTCCCTAATGCTAGGAATAAGTGAAGATGAAAAGGTGACGTTGGGTAATGAAAAGATTGATCAGGTGGGCAGCTTCACTTACCTTGGTAATATTATTAGTAATGATGGTGGGAGCAGTGAAGATGTTAAATGTAGAGTTCCCAAGGCTCAGGGTGTTTTTTCACAGTTAAAAAAAGTTTGGAAGAATAGGAAGATAAGTCTGCAAACCAAGATTAGAATATTAGAAGCTACAGTGATAACAGTGGTCAAATATGGCTCTGAAGCATGGACGCTCCGAAAAGCGTATGAAGATTTGCTAGATGTTTTCCAGAGAAATTGCTTAAGGATTGTTCTGGGTACCCGGCTGACTGACCGTATGTCAAACAATAGGCTATACGAAGAATGTGGTTCAATACCGCTCTCTAGGGCTATAATGAAAGAAAGGTAAAGGTGGCTAGGGCACGTTGTGCGGATGAAGGATGACAGATTGCCGAAGATTTTTCTTATCGGCCAACCGTCTAGGGCTAAGCGGAAAGCAGGTTGTCCTCGTCTGGGGTGGGAGGACGTCATAAAGAAAGATTTAATGGAAATTGGAACTTCGTGGGCGGGTGTAAAAAGGGAGGCTTTCAATAGATTGGGGCGGAGGAGAAGCGTGCATAGCTGTGTTGGCCTCCGGTGGCTTGGTGCTGCGCTGAGTTGTTAGTAGTAGTAGTAGTAGTAGTAGTGATGACAGTTGTCAAATGCGGTTCTGAAGAATGGGCACTCCGAAAGGCGTTGAAGATTTGCTAGATGTTTTCCAAAAAAGTTGGCTAGGGATTTTTATGGGTACCTGGCTGACTGACCATATTTCAAAAAGTAGGTTGTACAAAAGTGTGGTTCAATCCCATTTTGTACGGCTATAATGAGAGAAAGGTTGAGATGGGTTGGGCACGCTTTGCGGATGAAGTATGACATAATACCTAAGATTGTCCTTTTCGGCCAACCGTTAAGGGCTAAACGGAAAGCAGGCTGTCTGCGGTTGTGCTGGGAGGATGTCATAAAGAATGATATAAGGGGAAAAGGAAATTTCTAGGAGGGTGTAAAGAGGAAGGCTTTGGGATTGGGATTGAGGGGGAGCGGGAGCAGCTGTGTTGGCCTCAGGTGGCTTCTTTCTGCGTTGAGTTGATAGCATTAGTAGCAGTATTTGCACGATATCCGATAAAGTGCATTTTTATATCTAAATGTGTGGCTCAAATGGTTCAGTACTCTTTTTGTTTTTTACACTTAACTCGACGAAAACACTTTTCTTTGATTCAAATGTGTGCTTCAAAAGTTTGTGTACTCTGTTTTGTACAAAATCTGATGAAAATACGTTTCTTTGACTCAAAATGTGGTTTGAAAAAATCAGTGTTCTATTTTAGTCAATATCCGATGAAAATAAATTGCTTTGATTCAAATGTGTGGCAGAACTGCTAAGTGCTCGCTTTCGACCGAAAACTGATTAAAATACGTTTCATTGATTCGAATATGTTGTTCGAAATGTGCTTTGCTCTGTTTTGGATAAAACCCAAATGAAAATTTATTTATTTAATTCTAATATGTGGTTCAAAACATTTGCTTGACTCTCTTTTGCATGAAACTCTATAAAAATGCATTTCTTTGATTCAAATGTATATTTCAAAATCTGTTTTACTCTGTTTTTTCTTATGAAACCTGATGAATGCACACATCTTTTATTCAAAGTGTGTTTCAAAATTTGTTTTTTTCTTTTTTTTTGTATAAAACCTAATGAACATATGTTTTTTTTTTTATTCAAATATGTGGTTTATAGTGTATTGTACTCTCTTCTGCATGAAACGAGATAGAAAATGGTTTCTTTGATTAAAATGTGTGGTTCAAAATATGTTGTACTTTTTTAAACACAAAATCCAATTAGGATATTCTTTTATTCAAATGTGTTGTTCAAAATAGTTTGTACTCAATTTTGCATGTAACCCTATCAAAATATGTTTCTTTAGTTAAAATGCGTTGTTGAAAATAAGTTGTACTTTGTTCTGCACGGAACCCAATAAGAATACGTTTCTTTGGTTCAAATGTGTTTCTCAAAATGTGTTGTTCTCTTTTTCGCACAATTCCAAATGAAATTACGTTTTTTGTTTCAAATGTGTGATTAAAAATTGCTGCTCTCCGTTTTCCTAGAAACCCGACGAAAATTCTTTTCCTATTCCAATGTTCGGTTTAGAATGAATTGTGCTCTGCTTTGCACGAAACTTGATGAACGTATGTTTTTTTTTTTATTCAAATATGTGGTTTAAAGTGTACTGTACTCTCTTCTGCACGAAACGCGATAGAAAGTGGTTTCTTTGATTAAAATGTGTGGTTCAAAATATATATATAATTTTTTTTTTTTTTACATGAAATCCAGTTAAGGTATGTTTTTTATTCAAATGTGTTGTTCAAAATAGTTTGTACTCAATTTTGCATGTAACCCTATCAAAATATGTTTCTTTAGTTAAAATGCGTTGTTGAAAATAAGTTGTCCTTTGTTCTGCACGAAACCCAATGAGAATACATTTTTTTGGTTCAAATATGTTTCTGAAAATATGTTTTTCTCTTTTTTTGCACAATTCCAAATGAAATTACGTTCTTTGTTTCAAATGTGTGATTCAAAATTGCTGCTCTCCGTTTTTCTCGAAGCCCGACGAAAATTCTTTTTCTATTTAAATGTTCGGTTTAGAATGTTTGTGCTCTGCTTTGCACGAAATTTGATGAAAATGTGTTTCTTTGATTCAAATGTGTGGTTCAAAGTGTATCTTACTCTGTTTGATACGAAACCCGACGAAAATCGGTTCCTTTGATGGAACTGTTTGCTTCTAAATGTGTTGGTCTCAGTTTTGCACGAGACACATTGAAAACACGTTTATTTGAATCAAATGTGTGTTTAAAAATGCGCTGTACTCAGTTTTTCATTCCAACCCAATGGCAACCCAATGAAAATATGTTTCTCTGATTCAAATGATTGGCTCAAAACGTGTTTTACATGAAACATGATGAAAATACGTTTCTTTGATTCAAATTTGTGGTTCAAACTATGGTGTACTCTGCTTTGCAACGGAAGTCGGTGAGAATATGCTTCTTTGATGCAAATATACGGTTCAAATTGTGTTGTACTCTGTTTTGCATGAAACCCTCTAAAAAGAAAGTTTTTTTATTTAGATTGTTGGTTCCGTATGTTTCTTACTATGTTTTTGACGAAACCCAAACAAAATACGTTTCTTCGACTAAAATGTGTGGTTCAAAGTGTGTTTTACTCAAAATGTATTGTACTCTGTTTTGCACGGATTCCTATGAAAAGCTGTTTTTTCTATTTTTTTAATTGTTTGGCTCAAGTTGTGTCAAACTATGTTTTGGACGAAACCCGAAGAAAATATGTTTGATCGATTCGAATATGTGGTTCAAAATGTCTTTTTCTCTTTTTGGCCCAAACCCGACGAGAATATAGTTATTTGATTCAAATGTCTTCTTCGAAATGTGTTTTATTCAGTTTTGCACAAAACTCAAAGAAAATAAATTTATTTGATTTAAATGTTTGGTTAAAATGGATATTGAAATCAACATCTCAGGAAATGTTGATGTGAAAGTTTCATCAAATCAAAACATACTCTGTGCATAAGGACTGTCAAAAGAGCGCTTAAGAAATATTTTTGAAACAGCTTACCATATCAAGGTGAAACTTCCGGGGTACCACGAGGTGGATATTCAGCTGACAAAAGGCAACTTGTACATGCTATAACTTCTATCTATACTGCGGTTACTACTGTAATTACCACTACTTATACAAAACTACTGCTGATACTACATCTTTTACTACTACCACTACTACTATGATACTAGTAATACTAAGGCTAAGCATATGAAGGTGAAAATTTGACAGAATCAATATTCGATCTCAATAACGGATTTGGGTACTAAGTATAAGGAACTTTCAGAGAATGCATAAAGGAGAAGACTAATTGACCAAAAGATATTATGTGCATGCTAACACTAATGCTACTATTTTTACTACTACAACTGCTACTACTACTGCTGCTTATACTACTACCACTACCAAACTACTCCAACAACTTCTACTTTAAATGCAACTACTTGTATGGCTAAGAGAATTAAAATGAAAAGAATATCAAATGGGGATCAAAAGAGGGCATCAGATCAATGTTTGGAACGGCTTACCGAAAGGCAGTATGTTAATACCGTTGCTGCTACTTGTACTAGTACTAACAATATTTGCTCTACTCCTAGTACTATTTGTATTAATACTACTACTGCAACCATTATTACAATTCTGCCTAATTTTATGAAGGTTAGGCTTTCAGGGAGTTTTCAGAAGGAAGTTGTATTGAATAGCGACATAGCATCTGTATGTCAAAAGGGCATATCGGCAATGTCAAAGGGGCATATCAGCCCAAACAGCAAATAGAAACAACAAACAAACCCTCAGGAATCGTGAGCATTAAAAGTAAATGAAATTGCAAACTACAAGGATTGCTATTTACATTTTTAAAAGAAGTGTTTCTCAATTTTCCTGGTAAAATTTCCCTAGCACACAAAATTAGATTTCAGCTTCTTCCTCCGAAGTCTTAGGTTCATCTTGTTGTACAAAATCAATTTTTAATTTAGTTTATTCTCAATATGTAAAGGACGGACAATCAAGCCCAAAATTATGAATTGATTTGAGAGAACTTTGATGATATACTTATCATTGTTCTTAGACCGCTGATCAGGGCAGAATGATGAAAGACGTTTGCGAAAGAACGCTATAAGATGTAAGATCTTACTGCCTAGATTTCACTTTTAAGTGTTCTTTGTCAAAAGATGTAAGATCAGGAGTAAGAAAAAGATGTGAGATTAATATTGTTTTTTAGTTGAAAAGGCAATTAAGTGTAGAGACAGAATTCATGAGATGGTGTGTGCTGTGTGGTGACGAAGTATTAAAATTCATAATACCACTACCACCACTACTACAGTTCTCCATCATCAAAGGGTTGTCAAAAGGGCATATCAGCAATATCCTACAAACAGTCTGGTGAGTGAAATTGAAACTTTCAGGGCATGTTGTGGAGGATATTTAAGTAACCTAAAGACATATGTGCACCCTGATACTACTGTTTCTACTTATTCACTGTTACCACTACTGCTACCACTACTACTACTGCTACAACAATTTCCACTGCTGCTACTCCTACTACTACAACTTAGACTAAGGCTACTACTATTAATTCTACTTCTACCACTAATAGCACTGCTACTACTATTACTACTGGTACCACTACTGCTGCTACTAAAGCTAAGGGTATTAAGGCAAACAATGTGGGAATTGAAAAAGTATTGAACTAAATCAAAACCCACTGTGCGCACACAGTTTATGAAGATGAAGTATCAGCAATGCTTCTGAACATCTTATGGAATTAAGTGGAGTATTTAAGGGGGTGTATGGGAAAACAAAGGTGGTATGTGCATACCCATACTAATGCTACTACTGGTACACTACAACTATTGCTACTACGCAAGATAAGGGTATTCATGGGAAGCACTCAAAGAATATTTGGATGGATGTTGAACTGAATCAAAACTATCTATGAGCATGTAGATTGTCAAAAAGGCGACACCACAATATCTCAAGAACGGCCTATATTACTAATTTAGACCTTTCAAGGTAAGTAGTGGAGTATTTTGAACTAGCCAGAAGGCACTATGCGGATACATGGAGTCGGAGTTTACCCCCCTGAAAATTAAATCCCGAAAACTCCCCTAGAAAATACCCTCCCCGGATAATACCTCCCTCCGGAATGTATCTCTCGCGGTAAATAGCCCCCACCCCTAGAAAATACCCACACGGCTGGTTGGTATCCAATCACTTTTGACTTATAAAAAAAGAAAAAAAAACTACAATTCTCAATTTCTGATCGGGTGAGAACCGTTCGAAGTTTCTGTGACCTTGAGGTGGAGCTGGGGATGACGAAGGGGAAGTCCCCCTCCGACAAAGAATAAATTCTGTTCATTTTGGGGGTTAATGTTATTGTCAAAACAGCAGCGTAGACCAGAAATATTCCCAGAAATCAGGAGGGATTAAAAATCAATTTCACATGTCTTATGTGTTTAAAAAAATTGTACCCCCCCACGCCTTCGAAAAACTAACCCTCCAAACAGAAGTACTGGATACGACCCTGGGGATTATATTTCAATTTCTACCTCCATCCTCCCTTCGTCCCTCCCTTATAAATAATTCTGTATTTATCTAAAGGCTAAATGAGAATTGGGATGTTTTGGTATTAAAATGCACCCTTCCCAAACATCTCCCTCCCTCCCTAACAACAAAACAATCGTATAACCCGAGGTTTAAAGCCCTTATATACAAATATTTGGAACTGTAAAACAACATAGAATTTACCCAAGACAGTGAAATTTACCCCGAAGGCCCCCCCCCAACAAAAATCCTGGTTACGGCCCTGGGGAATACGTTTCAATTTCTACCTCCACCTCCCTTCTCGTCTATCCCTTAGAACTAATTCTGTATTTATCTGAAGGCTCAATGAGAGTTAGGATGTTTTCGTATTAAAATACGCCCTTTAAGGCATCTCCCCCCCTCCCTAAAAATAAAAAAATCGTTTAACCGGAGGTTTTAAAGTCTTCACATGCAGATGTTTGGACCTGTAAAACAACAGATAATTTACCTAAGACAGTGAAATTTGCTTAGAGCTTAGAGATATTATAGCTAGTTCGGAAGGAAGGGAAATACCTCAAAGGGTGTATTTTAATTCCAAAACATCCTAACTATCATTGAGCCTTAAGATCAGTATAGAATTAGCTCTAAGAAAGAGGCAAGGGGTTGGAGGTAGATGTTGATCTATATTCCCCATCAAAAGCTACGAGTCTGAGAAAATTTACCATATTTTTGAAAGAGGGGGAGGAGAAACCCCCTTAAAATTAGGATCTTCTTAATGAAATTTACAAGATCAGATTCAGCGTATCTGCGAACCCCATTGTGGAAGTTTCAAGCTCCCATTTGCAAAAGCGTTGATTTTTTTGTCAGAAGAAAGATCATGGATGCGTGTTTTTTTCCAGGGGTGATCGCATCGAGCCAATAGTTCTAGAATATCAAGAAAGGACTCACTCAAACGAAACATAAAATTTCTAGTGCCCTTTTTGTGTGATCAAAAATATTGGCGGTGAAAAAACCCCCTCTCACCACTTTTTTTCCTTAATGTCGTTCGCTCAAAATTTCGAGATTACCCCCTTGTCTGCTTAGCTGAGATGTCAAGACACTGTGCCTTTGGGGATAACACGAACCCCAACAGCCCCTGAGGAATGGTCTGTAAGTCATGAAATTTCCCCATTGTTTGCCTATGGTATTTGTTATTGGGAAGTACAAGGACAATTTCTTTTTTTTTTGGGGGGGGGGGAGGGGAAACTTTTGCTGGGTGAATTTTCCATCGGGAAATTTTTTTGTGGAGAAGGAAGTTTCTGGGGGATGAATGTTTCTGGCTGTTTCTAGAAGTTTCTGGCTGGGGGAATTTCCTGGGGAAATTTTACACTAGAGGAATTTGCCAGAATTCATATACGATTTTTTTTTTATTTGTATTACTTTCTCTTTGCTGGCTCAATTTTACATCTGGAGATGTTAAGCAGAATTATTCGGGGGTAGTTTCACCGGGTTGAAATTGTCTAGAGTATGTTTCTGTAGGGAGGGGGGGGGGTAATTTTCATAGGACACATTCTCCATCAAGGAGTTTTCTACGGGTTAAATTCTCCAGTGAGAATTTTATACGGGAGCAGCTTTCTACGAGAAGGCGGGAGTATTTTGCGGGAAAACTTTTCCACGTAGAAGGGGATTTTCGACATGATTTATTATAAAACAGATATTAAAGCCCTTTTCAAATGAAAGTACGATAATAAAAAATTTTCACCCGGAACCGTCCGTAAAAAATTCTTGGGGAAATTTTCAGCTAGAATAGAATTGTCTGGAAGGGTGGGGGTTCATTTTGCACAGGAATTACTTTCCATGAAGTAACTTCCCATTTATCTTGGAATTTGCCTTCATTTTACATTGAATGAATTTGCCACAATTCCTATATGAAAAAATTAAATAAAAAAAAACAAGTTTTTTTTTTAACTGAAAGTAAGGAACGACGTTAAAACTTAAAACGAACAGAAATTATTCCGTATATGAAAGGGGTTGTCCCCTCCTCAACGCCTCGCCCTTTACGCTAAAGTTTTTTATTGTTTAAAAAATAGAGTTGTGAGAAAGTCAAACTTTAGCGTAAAGAGCGAGACGTTGAGGAGGGGACAGCCCCTTTCATATGCAGAATAATTTCTGTTCGTTTTAATTTTTAACGTCGTTCCTTACTTTAAATTAAAAAAACTTGTTTTTTTATTTAATTTTAGAACATTTTTGAATTAATGCAGGTTTTTATTTTGGCTCACCGTAGGCTATATGAATAATTAAAATAAAATTTGCCTATTAATTTTACTTTTATTTGGTTAAATGGCTTTCTCGAAACTTGTTAATTTTATTTACGAACGTTTTTATTAGTAATAAATATACGTAACATACGAATTAACTTATGTAACGAACTTCTATATTCATAGATTTTTAATACGCATATTAGGGAGTTTTCCCCCTAGTCAGTACCTTGCTCTTTAAGCTAAAGTTCGAATTTTGTTCCAATTCTTTAAAAATGACCCCTTAATCACAAAAGCCGTTAATTAGAATAAATAGCTCTTATGAAAGTACCAAAAAATCTTTGGCTTAAAGAGTGAGGTATTGACTAGGGGGTGAACCCAATCATATACGTAATATTTCCTGTTCGTTTTAATTATTGATGTTGCTTCTTATTTTCAGTTGAAAAACTTGTTTTTTTTTATTTAATTTCTGATCTTTTTCTTTAATAATGCTGGGAAATCCCCCCCCTTCATAGCAGTGTCCCTTCCCCCATGAAAACTTCCTTCATGGACAGATCCTCCCATATAACCCCCGACCCACCCACTCCCCCCTACCAGAATAAATCCCCCTGAAAACGTCTGTAAACTTCCGAATAACCAATACTATATGTTAACATTGGGTAAAGTTCATAACTTTCAGCCCTCCCCCCCGGGACTTCGGGGGTTTAAATCATCCTAAAAGACATAGTTATCATATTTTTGACCATGCTGAACAAAATGGCTATCTCGAAATTTTGATCTGGTGACTTTTGGAAAAAATGAGCATGGGAGGGGGCTTAGTTGCCCTCCAGTTTTTTGGTCACTTAAAAAGGGCAATAGAACTTTTAATTTCCGTTCCAATGAGCCCTCCCATGACATTCTAGGACCCCTGGATCGATACGATCACCCCTGAAAAAAAAAAAAAAAAAAAAAACACGCATCCTTGATCTTTCTTCTCGCAAAAAATGCAAAATTCCACATTTTTGTAGATAGCTGCTTGAAATCTCTACAGTACGGTTATCTGATACGCTGAATATGATGGTGTCATTTTCAGTAAGATTCTATAACTTTTAGGGGGTCTTTCTCCTTTTTTTCTAAAATCAGCCAAATTTTCTCAGGCGCGTAACTTTCGATGGTTAAGACTAAACTTGATGAAACTTATGTATTAGAAATCAGCATTAAAATCTGATTCTTTTGATGCATCTATTGGTATCAAAGTTCCGTTTTTAGAGTTTTGGTTACCATTGAGCCGGGTCGCTTCTTACTTACAGTTCTTTACCGCGAACTGTTTGATTCTTTTTGTTTGTCTTACTTTCTCTTTTCCAACACAATTTTACATGTGGAGATGTCAAGGGGAGCTATCTAGCAACAAGTTATTAACGGGGTGAAATTATCTAGTGTCTTTTCTTTTTTTTTGGGGGGGGGGGGATTTACCACGGGAGAAATTCGCCATGGGGAGCTTTTTACGGGTTAAATTTTCCAGAGGGATTTTCTGCGGGAGAAAATTTCTATGAGGGGTGGGGAAATTTGCGAGAAATCTTTTCCACAGCGGAGGAGATTTTCGGCATGATTTTAAAATAAAACAGAAATTAAAGTCTTTTTTAAAATGAGAATGCGCTCAAAAAAATGTTTCAACCGGAATAACCCCCCAGGAAATTATTCTTGGGGGAATTCAGCTAGAATAGAATTCTCTGGGGGAGTTTTTCTGGCTGGGATACGGTTATTTTACGTGGGAATGGCTTTCCATGGAGAGATTTTTCAAGGGGGGATTTTCTATGGAAGGAAAGCAGCATTTCCCGACAGTATTTAAAAACGATCAGAAATTAAATAAAAAGCAAGTTTTTTTCAATTAAAAGTAAGGAGCAACATAAAACGTAGAATGAACAGGGATTGTTAAGCACTTTGCTCTTTCCTTGTTCGAAACCGAATAAACAAATCAATGTTATTAAAAGTAAATGATAAGAAACTAGAGCTAAAAGTTCTAAACTAAAAAAAAATTGAAAAACATCCAACTGTTTAGACATCTTTTATTAAGTAAGTTCGATTAATTCCGACAAAATACAAAACAAAAAAAGAAATGATATTTATCTTCCAAAACCTAAGCCACCACCATAGCCGCCAAAACCACCGTGTGAACCATAGCTCCCATAGCTGGAATAAGTTTGACGATGTCCACCGTATCCACCATAGCCGCCATAGCCGCCATAACCGCCAAAGGGTGAGAGACCTGAAATAAATGAATATTATATCCTGGTATACAAGCCCAGAATTTGTATATTACAATATCCGATATCAAAATAGGTATGACTGCAAAGTAACCATTACGATGGATCAATTTTGATGAAGTATCTATATGGGATAGCATTTTAAAATGACTGCTAAGCCATGGTCAAATTTTTAACCTCACTCGATTGCCTGATTGCTGCTTCAGACCTTCTCCCATCTTATCCGTATGTCCAGGTCACTGGTCATCGGTACTTAAATATGTTTCTCTTCAAAATCTCAAAACTAAATTCTCAAAACTGTTTTGATGTCCAATATACATATTTTCTAGATTGGATTTAAGTTTAAATCTAAGTTACTGTTGTCATGTTTCCCTTTTGATTTAACTATTGAATGGCACAACTGAGATGTTGATAGTTTGTTTAGGAATTTTATTTTGTGAACTAAACCAATTGTGTGACTGGGGTATCTCGAACAGGGCTTCAAAATTAAAATTCCAACCTCTCATATTTCAGGTCCAAAGCACCTAAAACCGGCTTCAAGTTATAGGATCTAATTTAGGAATTGAACTTTAAAGTGAAATACATTAAAAATAAAACAAAAACAAGAGCAAAGAAAAAGTAAGAAATTAGAATATGATTGATCAATGGAAAATAATCCTAAACTTATAAGAGCTGGAAGATAGGGAGTTATAGCTCCTATATTTTTTATATTGTTAGATAAAGCCCTATTTGTTTTAAGTTGAACGACACTCTGCATTTTTTTTTTTCTTTTTAGTTTTTTATTGTTTATTGTGTGCTCTAAACAATATACTTTTCACAGCGTCTAATTGATTCTGCTTCCTCAGTTTCAAAAATGGTTTGTTTTTCTTCTTTTTCAAAATACTGATGGATGTAAATATAATACATAAAGTGTATCTTGGGAAGCACAAATTCCATAAGCTATATTTTTTGGAATTAGAATTTTTTTTTTTTTTAAGAAAGTTAGTAAGACAGATTCAGGCATGAATTGCCAAATGTATACTTTTGATTTTTTATGCCTATATACCCTGTATGACATGAGGGAACTATAAGATCTAAAAAGTCTACTTTTTTTTAAAAGAGAGCTTTTTTTCAAATCATAGCCTTTAAATTTTTATTTTTAGTGCCGTATAGAAATAAACCGGGCTTGCATTATTTGATCCGTATTTTCTTAATAATTTATGGCCTTGTCCTATTTTGGTTGCAGAAAATAGAGCATTTCTCAAAACAATTCTTGTTGTTTTGTCAAGAATGATGGTCATATTCGACATACAGAACGTGTGAGGCTTATTTTGTGAAGGGGACGACCACTTTTTGAAACCCTAGTGTACATCTGAAGACGCGACGTGTGCCAAACAGTTTCTCCACGCTAGACAAACTTTCCTTGGCACTAGGCACACTTCCACCCCGCTTGACATGTGCTACCTTGTATACAGGATTTCTGAAAGAGGGTGCTCTTCGCATTTATTCTTGCTTTCAAAATTTGATCTTTTGATATAATTCGAACATGAGCTTTGATGTAATTCATTAGCTAAGTTAATTGATTTTAATAAAACGTCTAATACCAAGAGAAAGGCTGCATTTTTTATGTTATTGATTAGTTGATTATTATTATTATTATTATTATTATTATTATTATTATTATTATTATTATTGTTTTCAGTTTCAGAAAAAAAGCTCAAGGCTCTGGTACTGTCTGATAATGCCTCTTCAGACAGACAATGCTGTGTATATTGCCGAATAGGAAGGAAAAAGCACTCGATTACCTACACAGGAAAAATCGTATGAGCTTATGCGCTGTGTAAAATCATACCGTGAAGGGGGTGGGGGGGGGGGGGGTATTTTCCAAACTGTTAGCATCAACCCAGACTTAAGACTGGAACTTAAGTCTTAGACTTGAACTTTTGAGTTGGGGCTAAACGTATTTTTAGTTTTAACAAAAGCTCCAAAGCTTTTTACACCAGTAAACATTCTTATTCGGAGGTTCTCAAAGATGGGAGTGCATCCCTCGGGGGATGCTGGGGGTGAATGCTTTATAGGTGGGGTATAATAAAATTTTAAAATCAAAATTGTAAACAACTATTAAATTTATTTGGATTATCACTGACTATTAAATCATTTTTATGAGGGGGGTGCACCTCTGGGGTTGACCAAAGTAGGGGGGAGGAGGCTTTGGACTGAAAAGTTTAAGAATTTCTATTTTAATCTCCTATACTGTGCCCATTTCTTTTATCCTTTTCCCCCGTACCGTGACTGACAAAGCACAATCACTGAATCTATCATATGAATACATTGATGAGACACTTGCAATGTTTCAGGATTCCAATGTTTCATATTTAATTCTTAAAAAAAAATATTTTCTTGACGCTTTTTTTCTGAGGGGTTGGAAGAGGGTATTCCGAAACCCTCCTAGTTAGTTGAAACCTTTTCTGCTTAAACAATAAAACAAGCATTTATTTCGAAGTCATAATCTTTTGTTAAATTGAAACCTTTTTTTGTCGAAAGGAAATGCAAAAAAAATTGCTAAATTTGAAACTAAATTATGAACATCACTTTTACAAAAACTACAATATGAAATACTACTGAGGCGAGTTTTTTCTATATTTAAAAACAGATTATCTCCAGTGAATATAAAACACTTGCTTTCAAACTTACCCCAGTAGCCAAAGCGGCTTGCAGCTTCTTCTTCATCGGCACTGACAGGGGCCTTTTCCTCTTGACGAATATCTTGAGGGAAAGCTAGAAGAATTTTTTTTATTATTATTTATTTATTTCTAAACCTTTTTACAATTGCTTAAAAGGATGATGCAACAAAAAGGAATAAAAAAAATAGACAATAATTATACAATGATAGCAACATGTAGAATACAGACAACTCGAATGATAAATAAAATATAATTCAAATAAGACGACTAAGACATATGCCCAATATATTTTTCAAGTCTATCCCTAAGAATTGACACGTTTACGGTATTATTGTCTCAGAGACTCTACCTATTCATCCACCATTCAAGTCTACCCAATCAAATGAAACTTGTTTGGCACAAATTAGTGCAAGGTAAATTCCAGCACTAGTTAAATCTCATGATGAACGGGCTTTGGTAGAAGAAGGGTGTTCTTTTGTAAACAGATTGTCTATTCCCATCCCAATATTTTACGGCATTTATAGTAAAACATGAGCACGTTTGCAAAAATCTGAACATTGTCTAGCGGACTGAAGGCAAAGCTCTAAGAATTCTGAATCAAGCGTGTTCAAAGCGTCATAATCTAAGTCACCTACCAAATATTTTTTATTTTATAGAATTACTGTGGATGTCTTTTTACCTTTTTTTTGTTTTCATTGCTTTTTTGTAAGAATAAATACTTGAATAATGACAAAGAATATTTTACTGATCCTGTTGAAAATCTTAGATAGTTTTCCCAGAGATGATCAAGCGAAATAACAGTTTACGTCAATTCACAAATATTTACAAGGGGAGGGGGGGGGGGGCAAAATGTGTTTTCAACATCTAGGGTGGCATACTTTTGTGTTTTGTTTTTCCGAACGAAAATATCAACAAGGAAGTTTTTGGTGAAAATGCCCCAAAAGAGATATTTCTAAATATCTAGAGAAGGGTAATTTGGATGTGGGTGAAAATCCCTGTGATATAACAATTTATGAAGCAAAAAATCTAAGGGGCAGAAGCTACCCTTCCCCTTTGAATCGAAGCCACTGTTGATGAGTTTTGCTTATGAAAAATTTTTTGTTAGCTTTATTTTGTTTCTATGACGTGTAACAAAAAAAGCTTTTGTTTATTTAAATTATATATGATAAAAAAAGTAAAGTATAGACCAAAATTCCTTTGATTCAAATGAAAACCAGCTATTCATCTTTAGTGTAAAGTAGTTGTGCAAATACGCATCATTGTTTTACTCTTCTATTTCTTCTAGAACTAAGATTATCTACAAAAATAACATATAGAAAGATGAACCATTCGTCATCAAGAATCTCCAATGTTCCTCTTAAAAAACAATAATAATTAGAATTTTCTAGACTGGATACGAAGTACTGAACACTGAACGATTTAACGTGGCCTGTCAAATATTAAAAATAGCAAATAAAAATTGTCCCTATAAATCATTCTTAGTTAAAAAAAAAAAAAAAAAAAAAAAAAAAAAAAAAAAAAAAAAAAAAAAAAAAAAAAAAACTAGTTATATTTAGAAATGACTAGCTTTATTTTATTCATTTGGAAATGTCTGTTTCAGACTTGAGAAATACCAAATTTAGGGTCATGTATACAAACTATTCAGTAACTAGTTAAGCAAAATAGGTACAGCTAAAAAAGCTAAGTGTTGCATTTAAAAAGGCTCCCACCTATCGCATTCTTCCGTTGGGGACATTGACTTTTGAGGAACTATTTACATGTCATTATTCTTTATTTACATTTTCAAAAGACATCTTAGAAGTAATAAACAAAATTCAGTTGAAATGGTGTTTATTTGAATAGAATAAGAGCATTCCAACTTGAAGCACACAAAAAGAAGGTCCGAACCTTCATCCGAATAGTTCCTTTTTCTTATTTCTTGGCAGTAACGTCAATTCGCAGAAATAATGAGGTGGAGGAAAGTGTGTTGTTTTTTAAATCTAGGGGGAATCAATCTTCTTTTTCAACAAATTTTTTAATCTAAGGGGACAAAAAAAATTAGGGGTGCATCCTCACTCATAATCACAGTAACTGCCCCTTGACAAAAAGCCTGTTCCAAACTAAAAACCCATTTTCAAGTGTAATCTTAATAAAGAAGCAAATTCTTACCATATTCTTACAAAATGAATCCCTCTTAATGACTGTAACATCGCACTCGTGTTACAGTTAATGGTCACGACTAAACTATACTATAAATAACTCTTAATTTCTTACCAAAAGTGACAGCAATCATTGCAAAAAGAGCCAAAAGAAACAATACTTTCATCATGCTAAACCGCAGAGACCGTTTTTTATTCTAACTTAGTAAGGGACTGGTCGTAACTGTTAATTTGGTCGATTATTTGATGTCTTTTATACATCTCTACACTTTGCGCAATACCCATTATGGTAATCATGTGACGCAAGCTGGTTATTTTGTGGGATTAATTGAAAAGGTCGTAGAACCATGCACTTTTTCCAGAGGCGAAAGATGCTCATTATAGAGCAAAATCTATACATTCAATAAATTTGAATATATTTATTTGTGTTATTTCCAATATTATCTGGAAAGAAAATAAACCAATTTGGAAGGGTTGGATCCCAGACCAGATAGGCACACATGAAAGATTTTGTTTGAATTTTTGGGAAGAGTTAAATTATTTAGTACATTAACTGTAAAACTAGTATCATTTAGAATGTGCCACATATAGGTTTAAAATAAAGTCGAACCCCCGCTGGGAGTTTTAAATGTTTATTCTAGATATCCTATGTAAAATTGGTACTTTTGTCCTATGGCCACCACACTCAAGATCTTGTATCGCGAACATGAGACAATAACTGGTTTTCATGGTCTTTATACTAGACAATATTAGCTTTGGATCGGTGGGAAACTACATTGTAACTATATTTTAATTAAATATTTACTTGGTATTTTGGTTAGGTTAGGTTAGTTTAGATTACGTATTTAATATAATGTTGTCTGTGCGGCCACCCCTTCCATGATTCTTTGTTGTAGTTTTCATAATTTTGTTGATAAAGTATTATATTTTTATCTTATTTTGTTTTGCTTCAATAGCATTAACCAAACTTCATTTCTCGACAGAACTTGAGTGTGGTGGCTATAAGACAAGTATCGTAAAATTCATTAAATCTAAGGCTGCCCAGCACAAGCTATGACCCTGAAAGTTTTTTTTTTTTAAACTTTCTGGAAAAAGGAGTTGAACACTCCAACAGGGTGAGTAACTGTAGCAAAAATTAGAGAATTGAACCAGAATCAGAGACAACAGTAACACACAGATTTTAAGCTCCCATCTGTCAAAAATACCAAACCTTACGTTTGTCCCAAAAGGAGGGAACGTGAAAGAAAATAAAAAATTCCAAGATAGGCAATTTGATTTAGAATATTTAACTTAATAACACTTTGATGTCCCATGGGGGCGTATTTGATCTTAAAGATACAAGTAGTTCATACAAACTAAATTGTTAATTCGGAAAATTATTTTAAACATCATTTAACTAATTTTATTCCTTTTGGGCTTATTAAAGCATTTACAGCGATGTATGTTTGCACCTGAACTATCAAATAGTCCGTGGTAATGAACTGTAAATAAGCAGTGACTCGGCTCAATAGTACCAAAACTCTAAAAACCTGAATTTTGATATCAATAGGTGCATCCATAGAATCGGCTTATTATGGTGATTCAAATATAGAACAATAATTAAGTTTAGTATTACCCATCAAAAGCTATGATCCTGAGAAAATTTACTAGATTTTAGAAAAAAGGGGTTAAAACCCACTAAAAGTCAAGGAATATTAATGGAAATCACACAATCAAATTTAGCGAATCAGAAAGACGCTAAATTTCTACCTACTGTAGAAGTTTCAAGCTCTAATCTAAAAAAATTGGAATTTGTATTTTTTTTTTTTTGGCCACAAGAAAAATCACGAATTTAAGTTTATTTGTCGGTTGTTTTTTTTTTCCTAAGGGTAGTCGCATCGAACTATTACTCCAAGAATATCGGAAGAGGGCTCACCCGGACGAAAATTAAAAGTTCTATTGCCCCTTTTAAGTGACCGAAAAGATTGGTGGGCAACTTGCCCCCCTCCCATGCCCCTTTTTTCAAAGTCGTCCGATCAAAATTTTGAAATAGTTTGTTCAACATAGTTGAAAAGTCCAGAAACTATACCTTTGGAGACAGGGTATGTGTAAGTGTATCCAGGTTGTCAAAGAGCTATAGATACAATTTCTTGGGAATGATATTATATTTTATTTTTTAGGTCAACTTGACGATGTATAAAATTAAATTAAACAATGCTATTTGTGTCAAAATTAAACAATGGTGAAAAAGTTTCTTCACCATACAAACAGCAAATCAAACTGTGGATTCTTATAAAAAAAAAAACGGAAAGCTGTAAGATATTATTTCTTTTTAACGAAAAAGATTTCTCCAATAAAAACGAACAGAAATTAATTACAAAATTTTTCCACAAAATGAGTTTTTCAGCGAAAACCAAAGGGTTCAATAAAAAATATTATTAAATTAAAAATTTATAAAAAAAAGTTTGTTTTGATAAATAAAACTTATTAAACAAAAATGAGCAGAAATAAAGTAAAATAATCCTCGAAGCATAAAACTACCGTAAATCACAACCAATAAATAAATTAAATTCAAAATAAATAGAAATTGAAATAAATAGCCGAGTCAAACTCAAAACGAGCAAAAACTAACATAATTAGGGCTGACAAACCCCATGCCGTCTTCGAAAAAAATAAAAAAAATACATATTAGATGTTTTCAATTCTTTGACTTTAATAAATACAAAATTATTAAAACCATAAGGAATATGTATATTAAACTGACAATCTGCGGTCTTTTTTTTAGTAAAGCGCAAATTATGCCCTGGTCTTGATAAGGTAAGGGGGTTGTCAGCCTTACTCATAGTAATTTTTACTTGTTTTGAGTTTGACTCGGTTATGTAAGGCAATTTCTGTTCGTCTTGGGTTTTGTTCATTTATTTATGGGGATTTGTGGTAGTTTTATGCTTGGAAGATTACTCGGCTTTATTTATGCTCACTTTTTGTTTAATGGAGCTCTTTAATTTTCTTTGAGAAGCTTGTTTTGTGGGAAAAGTTTTTTTAATTTAACAATATTAAAATATTAATCGGTGCTTTCTCATTATATGGGCATTTACAAGGAAACCAGTCACGAAAAATCCGTTTTTGAAGGGTGAATTCAATAGACGGCTTCAGAGTAATGCAATCCATAGCGTAGTTTTCATTGCGTATACGCTATGAAACTGTTATTTTTTGGGGTTTGAGGGGGGGGAAGGTATCTAGGTTAGGTTAGGTTATGTATTTAATATATACAATGATTTACCCCCCTCCCCCTAATGAGTAGAAAGGGGGGTGCCAGTCCCACGGGGCACCACTGCTGCCACCTACAACTTTTTACGTAATTTGTGCATGTTTTTATGTCTGTTTTTGTCAGTGAGAATGAAAAAACAGGATTTTTCTCACTTTTATGGATGTTTTTTTGGACGGTTATGTGTGTTGGTCAATTTATTTGATGTTTTTCATGGATGTCAACATCAATTTATGTCTGTTTTATGGTTTTTGTCAGTGAGAATGAAAAAACAGGAATTTTCTCACATTAGTGGATGTCAACATCAATTTATGTCTGTTTTATGGTTTTTGTCAGTGAGAATGAAAAAACCGGAATTTTCTCACATTAATGGATGTCAACATCAATTTATGTCTATTTTATGGTTTTTGTCAGTGAGAATGAAAAAACAGGATTTTTCTCACTTTGATGGATGTTTTCTGGATTATTGAGTCTAACGGGGACAGGGTCAATGACCTCTTTTTCCAAGGTCGATTTATTTGTTGTTGTTTCAACCAAGTGCATGCTCGGGGCGAATGTTATGATCCAGAAATAGGAAACAGTATTTGTTGTTGTTGTTTTGGCCAAGTGCATGCTAGGGGCGAATGTTAAGAGTTTCCAGGAATAGGAAACAGTTAGATCACGTGTTTCCTTCTCAGCCAATCAGCGAGTCGGTTACATCTCCTTTCTCATCCAATCAGAGGCTTGCTTACATATGGTTTTCCCCGTTACATAACAATTCGCTCTTGAGATTTCGTATTTAACGGACATGCATTGTGATTAAATTATCAGAAAGTATTGTGACACAATGGATATAACACTAAATATTATTGATGAGGTTGAAGCCTTGACAGCCACAATTAGCAATGTGAGTACATTTTTAATTTTTATTTTCAAAATAAAATTATTTTCCTTGGTCACCCTCCAGTATATCTAAGTCCCCCCTCCCCCACAATACAAAACACCACCATGCTATCTTTATACTCACTAGAAAACATAAAATATGTTCTTTTTACCACATAAATCTAACTCCTCCCCCACTGTTTTACAACGATAATTCTCGTAATAGAAATAATTCTCTTTTTCGATAAATTTTGGCTTTTCTGTATTGTAATCTTTTCTCTAACTGACATCCGTCGCTCTGTTTTTATTAAGCCGCGCTGGTTTTGACATAAGGCTCTCCAGCGCGAGGTTAAAATTAGCTGTCCCCCTTTTTAAAGCACTTCCTGTAAAAGGTTTCTCAGATCAAAATGGTTTGTTTTTCCCGTCAAATTAAAACGGTTTTTCAGACAATTGCAATTTATTAAGCGCAGGCCTATACAATCTCTATTTGGAGAACCGGTGAAACGAGTTGTTTTCAAATTAAGGTCTAACAATATATTTAGGACATTGGCGAAAGGGGGAGGGGGCCATGCCTCAATTTTATCGCCATCATTTTAAAATGAAAAACAAAACTGTTTCTTCGCGTTAGGACAGTAAGAGGACCGAGGTTTTCTAAGAAAAAAAAGATAGATTTATTATGTGTACATTTACATCCAAGATTGTAATTTAGGCCTATAAGCTGCTAGGCTACCAATCTTTTTTCTATTTTAAAGACCTATAGACGGGAAACATTTAAAAAAATTTCTCAGCAAGGTAAAAATAGGGGCATTTCTTGCAAATTTTACCTTTTGCTCTACTTTTGGCGTAGGGGGGCTTTCTTAGTGATAAATGCGTTCTAGACAAAATTATGGTTAGTGTGGGCGGGGATACTAATTTTTCTTCTTTAAAAAAGGGGGAAATTATTTTCCATACTAACTTTTTTCTCTTCTTTTTTAAGGCCAATTATGAAGAATGTGTGCCTCCTCCATCTAAGAAAGCAAGAGGTAATAATGCGTCCCCTGCGAAGGCGACAGTTAAACAATATAGTCGCTGGCTGAAGCCTCCCAAACACGGGTTGACTGTCAAAGTCCCATCCACGCAGGCTGCAATGCAGCCAGGCCGAAAATTAAAGAGCGAGTGGATGGCTGCTTTCCATGGACCTTTAATACCTGTCCCGTCTACACAAGAGCGTGATGTTACCGCACCGTCCATCCTCCAACACGCACTACCCGGAGACAATCTAAGCAAATTCATTAATGATGAGAATATTGCCGATGACAAAAAACTGTTTTTACTTCAAGATGCATTGCGATGTGTGGACAAACATAAACCTTATCGTGAGAGACCCACCGCCGCCACTGATCCCTCTAAACAGGAAACATCTCCTCAAGATTCTGCACAATCAAAGGAGAAGCAATTGAATTCGATTGTATCGAAAATTGGAAACCTACTGCCACTGACCTATCGAGAACAGAGTAAAAGAGTATTATCTTATCTCATGTTGGAAACTGGTGATGAACATCAAGTTCAAGTCGATAGCACAGGGAAAGGAATTATAATTCATGGAAAAAGTTATAATCTAGTTGATTTAATTTGTGATATGGTGACGAATCGTAAAGGACTTTTATCATTTGACAATAATCTATACACCTTTCTAAGTGTATCAAACTTTCCCAAAAGTCTTATTGACAATAAGTAAATTCTAAAGAAACTAAGAGAATATAGTCCTCCAACAACACCAACACCATTTAAAAAAGAAGAAGATTCAATATTTGAAAATACTAGTAGCAGCAGCAATGATTTTACAACACCTGTGGCTGCTAGTCAAAAGCGAAGACGAATTGATTCACCCTCCAGTGTGCAAAAGGGGAGTGGACATTACACTACGTGTTTACGTTCAAAATGGATGAAGTTCTGAAAGGTGTCTATGAAAATATTGGTGAAGCGGGAAGTTTAAGTTCTCCCAAAGCCCTTTCTAAAGCTGTCTCCGGCACCACATTGAAAAAAGCAAAAGAGTATCTAGAGAATGAACCGAGTTACAAACTGCACCGGAATCATAGGCTTCGTGGCAAACAATATCGACAAACTAAAGCCTTTTTCCCTCTACATATAATGCAAACGGATCTTTAAGTTTAGACGCAGTTCAACGGCGTCACAATGCACCCAACAAATATATTCTGGTGGCAATCAGTGTCTTTAGTCGCTATCCCTATGCCATTCCGTTACGGTCAAAGAGAGGTGTTGAAGTTGCTCAGGCCATTGAAAGTATTCTTGAACAGGATTCGTATAGAAAAATTCAATCGGATCGTGGCAGTGAATTTGTTAATCCCCATGTGAAAAAGGTTCTATTAAAATATAATACAACGCTTTATCATAGTCACAGCCCGATAAAGGCTGCATTGGCGAAACGATTAATAAGAACGATTCGTCTATTAATTTCAAGATATTGTACACTGAAAAATACATCGGCTTTTGTTCATGATTTAGATAAAATCATGCGGATAAACAACCATCGACCTCATCGATCTCTGTCCAATTCAAACCCTCGGGAAGTTCATTACAGTGAAAATACATTTGGTGCGTTTCTAAAGCAATATTCCAATGGCGAAAAAGAAAAAAAATGTGAAGAAGAAATTCAATGTTGGTGATACTGTTCGAATTAATAGAACCACCAATATTTTTGAAAAGGGGAATTATTTATGGAGCACTGAACTTTTTAAAGTGTCCAAAATCCTGGAAACCGAACCCACGACATATCGACTGCGAGACACCAAAGATGATGAGATTCTCGGCGGTTTTTATGAATATGAACTGCAAAAAGTTAGAAACACTAGTGAAATTTATCAAATTGAAAAGATGTTAAAGAGTCGTACTCGTAGTGGCAAGAGGCAGTTGCTTGTTCGCTGGCTAGGATACAACTCAGATTTTGATTCTTTGGGTCAGTGCTGAAGATATTAACAATGCCCAATGATTTCTATGTGACTTTCATGTCCAATGTTTCTGATCCTCTCTACAATGACTTGAATAGAACAAGGGATTTTTGGACTAAACTCTCCCCCACCATCAAATTCGACGACGGAAAGTATGAAGTGGCTCTTGTCGACTGTATTCTCAAAAATACCTACGACATCCTGAGAAAAGATCGTAAATATGATATAAAAATTAGACCCTATGATTGGCCGCCACCACCTTCAGGTGATCAAGAACAAATTAAAAAAATCAATTGGATGGATTATCCATATATTGAATTACCCTACGAGGACTCACCTGTATGAATGATTTATTTCGTTCTATTAATAAAAGAATTTCCGCTCGTAAAAAGGAGCTTTTCATTTCAACTATTCAAAGGAGGAGGGTAAGATCTACATTAGTTCACCTATTGCCGATGAAAAGGTTATTCTCAATGATAATCTAAAGGATGTTCTTGGCTTTAAGCTCAATATAATCAATGGTAAAAGTGCCGGAAACACTAATTTCATTTTTGCTGACTACCCACCTGCCTTCTCCACGGACACTTGTATATTTCTGTACGCTTCATTTGTGGAAACATCTCGGGTTGGTAATTCAAATGTTCCCCTCCAACGAGTTCTTGAACGAAAAACCAATCAAGAACATATTCACCACTACAATATAAAGCATCTTCAGTATATTCCCGTAAACACTTCCTATTTGGAACTCTGTCAGTTAACACTAAGAACTGAATTGGGTGATCCCATAGCAATTTCAAAAGGTTTGGCTGTGATTACATGC
The DNA here is from genome assembly GCA_027921565.1 of Artemia sinica. Lineage (NCBI taxonomy): Eukaryota > Metazoa > Arthropoda > Branchiopoda > Anostraca > Artemiidae > Artemia > Artemia sinica. Next base: position 37,435,880 of record CM051266.1, on the reverse strand, counting down.
CATTTTCGTCCCATCGTTCAACAACAAGATGTCTAATAGAAAAGTGGTATTCACTTGTCCTGATATTGACTGCTATGTTAATACTCTTGGCCCAAGACAACAGGGCAATGGAATGGACTATTACAAAGGTCACTCGTCAATGTCTGGCTACGGTCTTGGCAGTTGGTTTGCTAAGCTCTTTTTCTCTTCACTACCTCTGGCTAGAAAATATCTTGTACCGTCTGCGACAGATTTTGCATCCTCTACACTATACGATTGGGGCTCTGGCAAGGATTTTAAAAAAAGTGCTTCGGACAATCTCAGGTCCAGTATGCGAACCCTTGGCGAGAGATTAAAACAAAATGGAAAAGGTTTAAAAAGGTCGAAAAACACTTCATCACTCATCAGTCTCCACTCAGGTCAGAAACGAAAGACATCACCACTCTTGTCAAAGAAAAGAAGGAAAAAGCCGACACGTAGTGTAAACAGAAGAAGAAGCCCCAGAAAGAGAATTGTTAGATCGAAAATAGATTTTTTCTCTTAAGATGTCCTACCTACCACATAAGGATTCTCAACCTTCACCTCATCATTGAATCTATTCAATGCTGAAAATGTTGATGTGAGTGTCAAACATGGATACTATGAACAATTTTATCCTCAACAACCCCTCTCCGATAATATCCACTTTCAAATTTATTCCAATGAAGACTACTTTATGGACATGTCTTCAACATTTATAGATTTACAAATGAAAGTCCGGAAATCCGATAATACAATGCCAATTCGGGCCGATGGTATATCCTATGAAAATTGTATATTACATAATTTATTTCGTCAAATCAGTGTCTACATCAATGGCACGCTGGTGAGCACAAGCAACAATCTCTCAAATTATACAAGCTATATGCAATTCATGCTGATGACACCCAAGTCATACAAGGAATTGAGAGGCCCTCCAATGGATATGAATATATTACTAATACTGATAGTACTGATGCACTTAAAAATGCTACAACTAGCGAATTACATCTAGTTGGAAAAATATATCATGAAATATTTAATATACCCCAATGGCTGCCGCCCAATGTTAAAGTGGATATAAAACTGACGCTTGCACCCTCCAATTTCATATTGAGAAAAGAACTTGCTGCCAATCCTGATGTAAGTCTCTCCCTCACCTCGGCAATACTTCATGTACGCAAACAACAGGTCATGAGTTCTGTTGCTTTGGCAGTGGAAAAACTGAGAGCCAATGGAAATAATATTAAACTACTTGTTCCTCATACAATCACCAATCAACGTCATATTGCCATGGGCTCACGCACCTTCACCGATTCATCCTTTATCAATGGTGAAATTCCGTCAAAACTCGCTTTGGCATTTGTAAAAAGTGCCAGTGCAATAGGATCGTGGACTGGATGTCCACATAAATTCGAGATGTTTGGACTTTCATCTCTTGTGTGCAAAGTAAACGGTATCCCACTCTACAATCTATCTTTTGATAAATCCTATAGAACATTGTATGAGTTGACCATGCAAACCCTAGATCATGACTCTCAACTATTTGAAAATGGTATAACCGAAGAAATGTTTGCTAAAACACATGGTATCATTGTTCTGGATTTGTCTGGCACACAGGATATGAGTATAGTACGTACGGAGACTGTGCGTTTAGAGTGTACATTTGCCGATCCATTGGCTGAGAGTATTGCACTAATCTCACTAAATCAATATGAAACCTATTGGGAAATCACTCCCGAAGGCAGTGTTCTACTACACTTGGCGCCATGAACACCAGTCAAATAATCAATGTTTTTAATATGGACCCCAACATGTCCCAGTACAAATCCTATTGTCTGCCCTCGGACTTTCTTGGAAAAATTCAAAGTGTCAACAATAGCTTAATTATTGTTAATAGCAGTCCATCGACTGTGCTGACGGGTCATTGGCTATGCATCTTTCAAACAATGAAGACGATTGAATTTTTTGATCCTCTTGGTCTACCCTATACATTTTACACACCCCAAATCAGCAACTATGTTGAGAGCAGTGGGAAAACTATTATTCAAAATCGGAAGAGGGTGCAGGATCTAACGACTAAAAGCTGTGGCTTCCATGCACTACTATATTTTGTGTTCCGATTTCGCGGCTATACTTACAAGCAGTTTCTCCACATTTATGGTGACAATCCTCGTCTGAACGACTTTCTAGTGGAAAATATCCTCTCAGACCTATACAGTATTGATTTCAGTGCCCTAAGAGTAAAGTGCTTAAAAAATGTTTGTGAATTTGTTTATTAATAAAATGCATATATATATATATATACAACAATGTCTTTAAATCTTCACTTTAGATTTCTTCTTCTTCTTCAATGTATAGGCAACTGTCTTGAACCACTAATGTTGGTAAATCATTTGGATTCACTGTATATTGATCTTGATTGACTGCAAAGTCAGGGTCATATTTTCTACAGTACAATGTAACTTCACTCTTGTCATATCTCTTTGTATAGTCAATGATACTATTTGCATTCATATTATGAAATTCACGAGTTTCAATCTGTCTATTTGAAGCAATATCACATACAGTGTTTTCAAATGGTGAATCACATTCGGTAACTGCCAAATAAAAATCATTTGGTTTATAGTCATAATAGGCAGTGTCGTCACAACGATGACGTAGAAACCAAATTGTCTTGTTACCCCAACAGTTGAATCTTAGACCAGATTCCTCTTCCCAGAATAATTTAAATCCACGACGATACCAATCTCGTAGAAATAAACTAAAATCATGTTTGGGATTCTTTCCAATCATAGCGGGGTAAGTATTCTCCCACTGATCACATTTATCATAGTGACAATTGGAGCACAGGTGCCCTCTAGGGTGAGAGTCACAAATCTCTTCAAGACATGAATTACATCCTTTAATTTGTACTGCATAGCCTCTATGTAATTTACAAGGATTACATAATTTACACTTTTCACTATAGTCATCAATAATTGTACAATTCTCACATTGAGTCCAACTGCCAAGAGTGTACATGCACAATGGACATGTATAGAACATTTTTGGTTTCCAATGTCAACTCTCTCACAGCTAAAACGAAACTGATCGTCCTCGTTCGATAAACTCAAGGTGGAGAGGAGTAGCTCTGTGACGTTACCTTTTTCGAATGGTGGAGCCATCTACACTGAATCCATTGGCAATGTTTTCAAAAGTATATCCACGATATTATTCTGCTTTGTTCCAATGAATGTATCAATAAATTGACTATAAGCATTTGAATCACATTTTAAAAGTTTCATACAATAGTCCAATGGGGGAGAATCACTCCTCATTATATTGTCAAGTGTTCCCTGACGAGAGAATATCCTGCGTTGAAGAGATAACTCAAGAAAATCGTCATCCAAAATCAAATGTTTTTCCATAAACACTAGATTTGATCTAATTCTCTCTTTCTCAAATTTATTCATTTTTCAATCCTTTCACTCTGACTGCTGACTCTAGACTGACCCTGATTCGTTAGCTCTAACCTAACCTAACTATAGCGAAAATCCTTTCCTCATATTCTCTGCGATCCTCCATCGCTAATAGGTAAGCGAGCCTCTGATTGGCTGAGAAGGAAAAACGTGATCCTGTTTCCTATTCCTGGATCTTAACATTCGCTCCGAGCGTGCACTTGGCTAAAACAACAAAGAAGCTATATTTGTTTCTTAATTCCCCTTTCGTAAATCAATACATTCTCCCCACCGATTATGTAAATCAAGTTCTCGGAAATTCACTTCCCCTCGAGTCCTAGATCAATACATTGCCCCCAGCGTGCACTTAACCAAAACAACAACAAATAAATCAATTGATCTTGGAAAAAGAGGTCATTGACCCTGTCCACGTTAGAGTCAATAATCCAGAAAACATCCATCAAAGTGAGAAAAATCCTGTTTTTTCATTCTCAGTGACAAAAACCATAAAACAGACATAAATTGATGTTGACATCCATTAATGTGAGAAAACTCCTGTTTTTTCATTCTCACTGACAAAAACCATAAAACAGACATAAATTGATGTTGACATCCACTAATGTGAGAAAATTCCTGTTTTTTCATTCTCACTGACAAAAACCATAAAACAGACATAAATTGATGTTGACATTCATGAAAAACATCAAATAAATTGACCAACACACATAACCGTCCAAAAAAACATCCATAAAAGTGAAAAAAATCCTGTTTTTTCATTCTCACTGACAAAAACAGACATAAAAACATGCATAAATTATGTAAAAAGTTGTAGGTGGCAGCAGTGGTGCCCCGTGGGACAGGCACCCCCCTTTCTACTCTAATGTGAAAATATATACCCCAAATTTGATTATAAACTATTATATAGTCATCCTATTTTATTTTATTTCATTAGCATTAACCAAACTTGACTTTTTAGAAGTGCCTATATAATGGGAAAGTACCTATTAATCATTTCACATTACCATATTAGATAGATTATTACATAACATTTTACAGCAAGATGGGGAACTGGGATTAGGAATATTATGAGGACCACACGAAAATTTCTCAAGAGCTGGGGGAAATGCTACCAGGGCCCTTTTTCTCACCTATATTCAAATAAAAATGTTTCCTTATTTACAATACGGTTGAAATTAATATCTTATTTCTCTTCATTCCTGGGAATATATATTTTTTTTTTTTATGCCCGTACAACAGGTACTTCCGGTGATGGCTCCCCTCTAATTGCAGAGGTATTTTCGGTGTAAAACATATATATTATTCACATTCTTACCGTCATAAAAGGGGGACACGTAGGGGAGGACCATGAGTGCCGATTGAAAATTTACCAGAAGAATTGGATAAATGCTATCAGGAGGTTTGTTTTTTTTAACAAAAACTTGATGGGAAAGTTTCGCATTTTCTTTTCTATAGAAATTTTTCAGCATTTCCGTGCTTTAAGGGGGAAGGGGTGCTTGTCTTAAGATCGATACAAAAAAAATTGTCTGGAGGAGGGTTCCAAGCAGGGCTTTCAATTCTAAGGAGATTACTCATTTTAGGGGGAATCGCTTCTCTTAAGGATACTAATTTTCATTCTAGGGATTCAGAAGAGTGTAAGATAAAGTAAGGATAATTAGCGATATGCAGGAAAAGGTTGAGTTTTCAGATGAAGGCTGAAAAACTGTCATAGATTGCATATGCTCAGTTTTTTCAATGGCTTATATTGCAACACTGTTTTATGTTGGGAAGACAACTGCAAAATTTCAAAAAGCTAAAGTGTGATTTATAGTGAAATTCATTAGGTATTTAGCTATTTAGGTTGCCAGGCATTTAGTTTGTTGAAACTGCAGATATTAGGGAGTTTGGACTAGGCTATAGAGCCATGGTGGAATAGGAGAATACAACCTCTGCGCTTGAGGATTCTTTCAACATGCTGATAATCTCTTTTTCCCGTGGTCATCTCTGAATCCAGAAAAAGAACTACTCAAATAGAGCATCAGGTAGCTAGTCTAGAACTGAAATTAAATAGTAAGAAAAATAAATGAACATAAATTATTCAATTCTCCCCTCAATGTTCTTTCAAAGCGTAATCCTTTAGGAGTTTGCCCATCATAAAGGAAGCCGACAAAGAGCGAAAAAACTCCGTAAAACAGTCCAAAATGCTTACTTATATCATTCCTACGTGTCGATTTGGTTCACTTTACACCCCCCCCCCCCCACCTCCGATTGATAAAGAGGTACACAGATTAGTTTACATATTGCCATTCTATTTTATAATGCAATTAATATTTTCGTTTTTGCTTTTTATTTTCGTTTTTGATCTTTTTATTAATGGGGAATTTCAGTGCATAGAATGGATTATATATTACTAAATTAAAAGGAAAGGCAATGGGAGACCACGGAACCAAATGGGGAGGAAAAAGTCCCCTGGACTTAGATTATGCTGATCATTTAAGCATCCTAGATGAAAGTATGAGCAAAATGAATGAAGTTTTAGAGGTTTTGCGAGTTCAGGGCACTAGAATTGGTTTGAAAATTAATGTTAAGAAGACTAAGTCACTAAGGCTAGGAATAAGTAAAGATGAAAAGGTGACGTTGGGTAATGAAAAGATTGATCAGGTGGGCAGCTTCACTTACCTTGGTAGTATTATTAGTAAAGATGGTGGGAGCAATGAAGATGTTAAAAGTAGAATAGCCAAGGCTCAGGGTGTTTTTTCACAGTTAAAAAAGTTTGGAAGAATAGGAAGATAAGTCTGCAAACCAAGATTAGAATATTAGAATTAACAGTGATGACAGTGGCAAAATATGACTCTGAAGCATGGGCGCTCCGAAAAGTTGTTCTTAAGGGTTGTTCTGGGTACCCGGCTGACTGACCGTATTTCAAAAAATAGGCTGTACAAAAAATGTGGTTCAATACCGCTCTCTAGGGCTATAATGAAAGAAAGGTTGAGATGGCTAGGGCACGTTGTGCGGATGAAGGATGACAGATTGCCGAAAATTGTTCTTTTCGGCCAACCGTCTAGGGCTAAACGAAAAGCAGGTCTTCCTCGTCTGGGGTGGGAGGACGAAATAAAGAAAGATTTAAAGGAAATGGGAGCTTCGTGGGAGGGTGTAAAAAGAGAGGCTTTGAATAGATTGGGATGGAGGAGGAGCGTGCGTAGCTGTGTTGGCCTCAGGTGGCTTGGTGCTCCGGTGAGTTGTTAGTAGTAGTGGTAGTAAAAGGAATGGGGGATTGCGAAGCAATGAAAAGAAACTTTATGAGTGAGATAAACATGTATTTTAGATTGCTTTTAATTTTTTTTGTAATTTTGTAAGGTTTCCTTGTGAAGAGCATAAGCCGAGAGGTTTATTTTTCTAAATATGTTTATCATTGTCGTTGCAACCGAAAACCATCATATATCCACCTTATTGGAGAACCTTGCTGTAGGTTTTTCAGGCTTCAATCTGCAAATATGTGAATTCTTCTCTTTTTCTTTGAAAAAATATTCGTTCTGTATTTTTCTTTTTTCGAGATGATTCTATCAAACCATTAAGCCTAGAAAATCAGGAGAGAACTAATTAAAAAAAAAAAGAAAAAACGAACAAAGATCTAAAGTTCTATTGCCCTTTTTAAGTGACCACAAAGATTACAGGGCAACTGCCCCCTCTCCCCTGCCTGGTTTTTTACCCAGAGTCATCTTATTAAAATTTTAGATTGCTATTTTGTTCAGCATAGTTGAAAGATTCAATAGCTAAGCCTCTGGGGATGACATTAAGTCCAACCACCCTTAGAGAAAGGGATGTAAGGTATGAAATCTACCCATTGTTTACATATACATTCCTGTGACTTCAAAGGACACATCTCCGCCAATTCTATAACACATCTGCCGGGATTCCAACCTCATATCCAACTTCTCCTGGCCAGGTGTAAATCGATGATGCAAAACACAAAGGAGATATTTATTTTAAGAGACAATTGCGCTAAATTTATTTCTAGCAATAAAGACGGAAGAGGCGTTTAAATTATATAAACTCCTTCATAGTGCTCAACATTAAATCTTAAAAACACAGACTTTGTAAGGTAAATTTTTATTATTTCGAACAAACTTACAAACAGTATAAAAAACACAGAAAAAACACGGCAATCAAAAGTAAAAAAAATGAAAACAGATTATCGTAATGTATGCAAAATGAACCGTGTATTATAGAAAGGTGGTGGAGTCCTAGAAGCTAATTCCAGGGGAGCGAGCTTCTTGTTATGTCTTTTCTCAGGAAAATTGTCCATTATTGCAAAACTTAATCTTAATTAATTGAAAGAGTGCATAAGCTCTTCATTTTACTCATTGCAAGGGTAATCAAAGATAATTTAATACATTTTTTTCCATTTTTTTGTCTTTTCTTAGAGAAACCGGCCATTATTACAAAATTTAGCATTAACTAGTTGAAATAGTTCACAAATTCTTCTATTTAGTCAAATCTCACGGGTAATTAAGGAATATTTAATATATTTTTTCTATTTCTTTGTGTGTTTTCTTAGAGAAATTGATCATTATTACCAAACTTGGTATTAACTAGTTGAGATAGTCCATAAGTTCTTCATTCTAGTCAAATCGCACGGGTGATCGAGGAACATTTAATACATTTTTCAATTTTTGTGAGTCTTCTTAGAAAAATGGACCATTATTACAAAACTTAGTATTAACTAGTGGAAAGAGTGCATAAATTCTTCATTTCTAGTCATTTGTATTCTTGTTTGTTTCAAACAGTTCGTGGTAATGAACTGTAAGTAAGGAGCGACCCGGCTCAATGGTAACCGAAACTCTAGAAAACGGGGTTTTGATAGCAATAGATACATCAAAAGGATGAGATTTAAATGCTGAATTCAAATATATAATTTTTATCAAGTTTAATCCTACCCATCAAAAGTTAGGCGCCTGAGAAAATTTGGCTGATTTTCGAAAAAAGGGGGAAACACCCCCTAAAAGTTATAGAATCTTAATGAAAATCACACCTTCATATTCAGCGTATCAGAGAACCCTACTGTAGAGGTTTCAAGCTCCTATTTACAAAAATGTGGAATTTTGCATTTTTGCCAGAAGAAAGATCACGGATGCGTGTTTATTTGTTTTGTTTTTTTTCTTTTTCCCAGGGGTGATCGTATCAACCCAGTGGTCCTAGAATATCGTGGGAGGGCTCATTGGAATGGAAATTAAAAGTTCTAGTGCCCTTTTTAAGTGACCAAAAAATGGAGGGCAACTAGGCCCCCTCCCACGCTCATTTTTTTTCCCAAAGTCACCTGATCAAAATTTTGAGATAGCCATTTTGTTCAACATGGTCGAAAATATGATAAAAATGTCTTTTAGGATGATTTATTCCCCCAAAGTCCCCGGGGAGAGGGCTGAAAGTTATGAACTTTACTCAATGTTAACATATAGTATTGGTTATCGGGAAGTATACAGACGTTTTCAGGGGGGATTTTTTCTAGTAGGTGGGGGGAGGGGGTGGTTCGGGGGTTATGTGGGAGGATCTTTCCATGAAGGAAGTTTTCATGGGGGAAGGGACATTGCTATGAAGGGGGCGCCAGATTTCCCAGCATTATTAAAAAAAAGATCAGAAATTAAATTTAAAAAAAACAAGTTTTTCAACTGATTTCAACTGATTGTGATTAAGGGGTCATTTTTAAAGAATTGGAAAAAATTCGAACTTTAGCTTAAAGAGCAAGGTATTGACTAGGGGGCGAACCCCCTAATAGACGTGTTAAAAATTTATGAATATAGTAGTTCGCTACGTAAGTTAATTCGTAAGTTACGTATATTTATTACTAATAAAAACGTTCGTAAATAAAATTAAACAAGTTTCGAGAAAGCCATTTAACCAAATAAAAGTAAAATTAATATACAAATTTTATTTTAATTATTCTTGGACGGTGAGCCAAAATCAAAACCTGCATTAGTTCAAAAACGTGCAAAAATTAAATAAAACAAACAAGTTTTTTAACTGAAAGTAAGGAACGACGTTAAAACTTAAAAAGAACAGAAATTATTCCGTATATGAAGGAGGCTGTCCCCTCCTCAACGCCTCGCTCTTTACGCTAAAGTTTGACTTTCTCACAACTCTATTTTTTTAAACAATAAAAAAACCTTAGCGTAAAGAGCGAGGCGTTGAGGACGGGACAGCCCCCTTCATATACGGAATAATTTCTGTTCGTTTTAAGTTTTAACGTCCTTCCTTACTTTCAGTTAAAAAAAAACTTGTTTTTTTATTTAATTCTTAAAGAAATGGCCCCGCTATGCAAAATTCTTGTCTTAACTTGCCAAGAGAGAGAGTATTAGTAATTTTTCTTGCTGAATCAAAGTCAGAGTTGGACTTGTCATTTTGAAAATAAATCGTTTTCTCTGATAGTTTTACGCTTGGTAGATTATTTCATGTCGATATTTGCTCATTTTGTTTTAATAAAGTTCTTTAATTTTCTTTGAAAAACCAGGATTTTGTGTCAATCTGGAAATAAACTGATGAATCTAAATTAAACAGTATATTTTTTTGAACAGTTAGAAATCGGCATTTCATTGCTAGAGCGTGATACTCCAAGCAATTCACGCCACAGTACCACACTGTAACTACTTTCTGGCACCCGTACGACACCCTTCATCAACCTGTAAGCGTCTTATAATGTTTGAACACCCTCAATAGATATATTTTCAATTTCTATTATTTTCCAACGATTCTCGGCACTGTGCCACACCATTACTACTCTGCGGCACCCCTCCGACATCACATCATCACCTCCAAAACATTTTCAACCATTTATTGTTAAAAATTATGCTTCAACCCAGTGACTCAAGTTTCCGCAAGCCAAGCTATTCATGACAACCTTCAAAATACTCAAGAGGATAGGCGCATGAAACCTCAGCACTAAGGTTCTTTGATGTTCTGTAATTGATGCTGTAACTTTTTCTCTTCTTCAGGAAGTTAGCATTGCAAACTAGCCAACTGTCCTCACAAAAATTGATGTGAAACCACATGATTCTACCCCTATATAAATGGAAAAGACCTCATAGGTGAAAACTGTATTTTCATCGAAAAAAACAACAAATTACACATTTTTTGTAGATATGAGCTTGAAACCCCTTCAGTAAGATTCACAAGTACAGTGAATAACCCTAAGCTTTACTGACTTCGCCTTGAAAGTGTCAGCCTAATACCATCAGCTGTCTTTGCGAAATTGCTGATACGACCTTCTAACTACCAGCATACATATAATGTGTTCTTATTTTGTTCAATACCCCTGATAAAATTACCTAAGAGTTTTGGCAAGTAAAACCAGTCGCCGTTGCTAGTAGTTACAGTGACATTCGCGAGTAGTCACAGTAGCAGTAGCCCAAAAAGTTTCAAGTTAATAACCTTACCCGTTTCTTAGGAAGTGTAGATACGCCTTTTTGATAACCTAGATGCATATAGTGGTTTTTTATTTAGATCAACATATCCCTCAACATTCTCTTAGATTTAACCTCAATATCCTTAGTCTTTTTGGACACACAGAGGATAAAAGACATCCCTGTTTATCAACGATAAGTTTTGCAAGTAAAAAATTTAGAGTTGCATAATTTATATTCTTTGTCCCAGAGGGTCTGCGGAGCATTGCATCCCCGGAACTATAAATGTTAGACCCTATCACTGCTTTGAACGAAATGTCTTTTCAAAATTTATATTACTGTTCAGAGGGGGGAGGTCTAAAAGGGCAAGGGGGCTGGTTGCCCTCCAATTACTCTTCAACGACCCCCTCAACATACCATGAATGTTTCAACTTAATACATTTTGCCGTTCCTTAGGTTTTGCTGATACGCTCTTCTGACAACCATCCATTATATAATGCGTTTTGATCTTGTTCAACATCCCCCTCAGCACTTCCTGGATGTTTCACCTTAATAAAACATAACTTGAAAAAACTATTTTTTTTCAAAATTTCAGTTTACAACGATCACTCTTCAACATTCCCCTCAACATTCCTGAAAGTTTCATCTTAGATAATTTCTTAAAACACATTGACCTGCCATAATATAAGAAAAGGAAACGATCAAGAATGGGGTTTTTATGGTGAAACGAGAATACCGAATAAACAAACAAAGCGAGTATTTCGAGAGGACAACCACCTCTCTTCTTAAGCGCGAAACGAAATAATGTATTCAATGAAAGTGCCGAAGAAAAAAAAACAACAAAAAACAAACAAGGAAAGTCAATGTGAAAAGAACAAAAAAAACAATGAAAAAACCAAAAACTTAAAAGATGAATAAAATTCAATAAAAGCCAAAAATTATAAGAATGAAAACCAAATACCAAACAACCATAAAGTGACTTATTCGCCTATCCAAGAATCGCACGAAATCGAAAAAATTAAAAACTGCCATCTAAGGGTACTAGCGAAGAGCTGAGAAATAAAAGAAAAGAAACAAATTCATTCACTGAAAAATTAAACGAACCAGCAATTAAATAAGTTGGAGAACTATGTCATCTGATTTCAGATTTTAATTATTGAGATAGCTATTGTGTTCAGCATAGTTGATTTCCAGATCGAAATTATGTTTTTGAGGAGGACACTCCCCCCATATCCCTCAGGGCAAGGGTTGTAGGTTGTGCCCTGGGGGCATATAAAGTTTTATAGAACGTTTTGTCGCAGAAACTTCAAAAAGGGCCCATTCGATTGGAAATTCAAAGCGCTAGTGTCCTTTTTAATAGTTGAAAGTGATTGGAGGGCAACTAACACCCCTTCCACGCCCACCACTTCCCCAAACACATCCAGTCAAAATTTCGAGATAACAATTTTCTTCAACATAGTTGAAAGGTCCAGAAATTATTTGCTTGAGCAGGACACTCCCCCCCCCCAGTCTTCAGGGCAAGGGACGTAAGTTATGCCATCGGGGCATATAAAGTTTTTATTGAAAGCTTTGTCATATAAACTTGAAAAAGGGCTCATTCGATTGAAAATTCAAAGGAATAGTGCCCTTTTTATTAGTTGAAAGTGATTGGAGGGCAACTAACCCCCCTCTCCCGTCCACCATTCCCCAAACACATCCAATTAAAATTTTGAAGTATCCATTTTTTTCAACGTAGTTAAAAATTTTGGAAATTAGGTCTTTGAGGGTGATAGCCCCCTCAGGGCAAGGGTTGTAAGCTATGCCCCGGGGGTATATAAGGTTTTATAGACAGTCTTGTCGTAGAAACTTCAACAAAAGCTCATTTGACTGGAAATTGAAAGGGCTAATGCCCTTTTTAATAGTCAAAAATGATTGAAGGGCAACTAACCCTCCTCTCACGCCCACCATTTCCCCAAACACATCCAATCAAAACTTTGAGATGGCCATTTTGTTCAACGTAGTTTCAAGTTCTGGATATTATGTATTTGATGATGACAAACCCCCGAGAGCCCCAGGGCAAAGGCTGTAAGTTATACCCTGCAGGCATATAAGGTTTTTTACTGATAGCGTTTATGTAGAAATTTCAAAAATGGATCATTTGATTGGGAATTGAAAGAGCTAGTGCCCTTTTTAATAGTCAAAAGTGATTGGAGGTTGACTAACCTCTCTCCCCCTCTCAAGCCCATCATTTCCCAAAACAAATCCAATCACAATTTTGAGATAGCTATCTTGTTCAACGTTGCCGAAAGCTCTAGAAATTAGGTCTTTGAGGATGAAAACCCCCTCTCTTCCCCAGAGCCTTCAAGGCAATGGTTCTAAGTTATGCCATGGGGCATATAAGGTTTTTAATAGAAAATGTTGTCACAGAAACTTTAACAGAAGCTATTTAAATCCGAAATTGAAAGGGCTAATGCTGTTTTAAATAGGGTAGTCGAAACTGATTGGAGGGCAACTAACACCCCTCTCACTCCCGCCATTTCCCCAAACACATACAATCAACGTTTTGAGCTAGCCATTTTTCTCAACGTAATTGAATGTTCTGGATATTATGTCTTTGAGGATGATAAACCTCCCACACCCCTCAGAGCAAGGTTTGCAAGTTATGCCCTCGAGGCATATAAGGTTTTTATAGAGTGCGTTGTTATAGAAACTTAGAAAAGGGCTCATTCAATTGGAAATTGAGAGGACTAGGGCCTTTTTTATCAGTTGAAAGTAATCAGAGGGCAGCCCCCCCCCCCTCACGCCTATCATTTCCCAAACTCTTCCTATCAAAGTTTTGATAAAGCTATTTTGTTCAGCCTATCAGAAAGGTCTGAAAATCATAACTTTGAGGATAACAGATACCCCAAGCCCTCAGGGAAAGGGCTGTATGTTATGCCCTGGGGACATACAGAGTTTTTATAGAAAGTGTGGTCATATAAACTTAGGAGGGGGCTCACTGATTTGTAATATGTCGCTCTAGTGCTCTTTTTAAGAGTCAAAGTGATCAGAGGGCAGTTACCCTCTCCCCCTACACACACGTCGCGTTCGTCTCGGAATGCGTCTAATAGAAATTTTGAGATAGCCATTCTATTCAAAATAGTCTAAAATCATATAACAAGGCTTTTTGGGTTGAAACAAACCGCAGTGATTAGAGACAAGGGCTGTAAGTTATGCCCAGGAGGTATTTAAGGTTTTTATGGAAGGGATGGATGTTTAACTTCAGAAGATGCTCAGTCTTTCCCCCTGAAAAAGACGAACACACAGACACACAGACACACAGACACACACAGACACACAGACACACACAGACACACACGGACACACAGACACACACAGACACACATACAAACACAGACACACAGAAACACAGACACACAGATACACAGACACACAGACACACCCAGACACTTAGACACACAGACACACATACACACAGAAACACAGACACACAGATAAACAGACACACAGAAACACAGACACACAGAAACACAGACACACAGAAACACAGACACACAGAAACACAGACACACAGACAAACAGACACACACAGGCACACACAGACACACACAGACACACACAGACACACAGACACACACAGACACACACAGACAAACACAGACACACAGACACACAGACACACACAGACACACAGACGCACAGACACACACATACACACACAGACACACACAGACACAAACAGACACACACAGACACACACAGACACACACAGACACACAGAGGCACAGACATACAGACACACAGACACACAGACACACAGACGCACAGATACAAAGACACACAGACACACAGACACACACAGACACACAGACACACAGACACACAGACATACAGACGCACAGACACAAAGACACACAGACACACACAGACACACACAGACTGTTTGTCTGTGTGTCTATGTGTCTGTGTGTCTGTGTGTCTGTGTGTGTCTGTGTGTGTTTGTGAGTGTCTGTGTGTGTTTGTGTGTGTCTGTGTGTGTCTGTGTTAATTTAAGCCCCTCTTTCGTCTTTATTGCTAGAAATAAGTTTAGGGCAATTGTCTCTAAAAATAGATATTTCTTTTGCGTGTTTTGCATTATCGGTTTTATACCTGACCAGGAGAAGTCCAACATGAGCTTGGAATCCGGCAGATGTGTCATGGAATTGGCGGAGGTATGTCCTGTGACGTCACAGGAATGTGTTATTTCTTGAAAGTAATGAGTAAGACAAAATACATGGTGGAGGTGTGTCCTGTGACGTCACAGGAAATTGTTATTTCTTGAAAGTAATGAGTAAGACAAAATACAGAGGAAAACGGGCCAGTCCTGAAGGTTGGAGTGCTTTCCCATTAGAAGAAAATTAACCTTTCGACTCCTTAGCGAGGACAAAGAACTAAAATATAAAAGAAATCTTTGAATGTTTCGGGCGAAAAATAAAATGTAAAAAAGAGGTGGTATCCCACAGTGATGCACACCGTCGTTACATAAAAGTGTGTTCTGACCTTACATAATGTGCGCACGACCATTAAGTTAAAAGAAAGAAAAAATGCGTTGATTTTTTCGGGCGGAAAATGAAATGTCAAAAAAGTATTATGTGACAGTGATGAGTGCACCGTCATTGCGCAAGATATGTTTGCGTCAAGGCGCAAACATAAAGTTTGCGCCGCCATTAAGTTAAAAGAAAGAAAAATGGTTTGAACTTTTCGGTAAAAAATAAAATGTCAAAAAGTCTTACGTGACAGTGATGGTTGCACAATCATTACGTGACATCACATAAGGTGTGTGCCGTGCTTGTTGGTTACAAGCGGGGATTCCCCATGGGTTCCTGTCACATGGTTACATAAAATTATGTAAATCATATTACACCTGACCGTTTAAAACAGGGTAAGTCATGTGACGTCATTGGAGTCCAAAAGGGTATGTCGTAGGAATCTTACCAATTGTTCTCCCTTTAGTAGAACCGGTGAGCGCATTGCACAGGTGCTATGGCTTGAGGGGTTGGTAGCTCCACTTATCTGACCCTTTAAAATCCCATGTTATTTTCCTATTATTACTGCTTGTGTATTATCCCGACCACACTTCAATTAATCATACTGAAACACTTGGAAACAGGGCATGCGGTCGTTTTTCCAGGCATATGCTCGGAATCCCATGTTAATTTGCTACTGGTGCGCTTGAAATCCTATGTTAATTTCCCTGTTGTTGCTACTTGTGTATTATAGCGACCACACTCCAATTAATCATACTGCAACACCTGGGAATTTTGCCTAGAAACAGGAATGTTGGGAAGTCACACGGATGCCGTGACGTAGCAGGGCTGCGGTCGGAATCCCCATGTTAATCTGCTACTTACGCGTTTAAAATCTTGCTACCTGTGCGTTTAAAAATGGAACTCCCTCACTACTTCAGATTTTTACGCTGATTTCAAATATATAAGTTTCATCAAGTTTAATCCTACCCATCAAACGTTACGCGCCTGAGAAAATTTGCCTGATTTTCGAAAAAAGAGGGAAACATCCCCTAAATTCATAGAACCTTAATGAAAATCACACCTTCAGTTTCAGCGTATCCGAGAACCCTGCTGAAGAGGTTTATAGTTCCTATCTAAAGAAATGTGAAATTTCGTATTTTTTGCCAGAAGAAAGATCACGGGTGCGTGTTTATTTGTTTTTTGTCTGTTTTTTCCCAGGGGTGATCATATCAACCCGGTGGTCCTAGAATTTTGCGGGAGGGGTCATCCGAACGATAATTAAAAGTTCTAGTGCTTTTTGTAAGTGACCAAAAATTAGAGGGCAACTAGGCCCCCTCCCACGCTCATTTTACCCCCAGAGTCACCCGATCAAAAATTTTGAGATAGCCATTTTGTTCAGCATGGTAAAAAAATATAATAACTATGTCTTTGAGGATAACTTAATCCCCACAGTCCCTGGGGGAAGGGCTGCAAGTTATGAGCATTGCCCAATGTTTACATATAGTATTGGTTATTGGGAAGTATACAGACGTTTTCAGGGGGGATTTTTTCTGATAGTGGGGGGGATGGATCGGGGGCTACGTGGGAGGAGCTTACCATGGAGGAAGTTTTCATGGGGAAAGGGACATTGCTATGAAGAGGGTGCCAGATTTCCAAGCATTGTTTAAAAAATACGTTATGTAAAAATGTAAAAATTATTTAAACCATAAGAAACTAAATTAAAAAAAAAGTTCTTCAAATGAAAGTAAGTAACAACATCAAAACTTAAAACGAACAGAAATTATTAGGTATATGATTGGGTTCGCTCCCTGATCAATACCTCGCTCTTTACGCTAAAGCTTTTTTAGTACTTTCATAAGAGCTATTTATTCTAATTAACGGCCTTTGTGATTAAGGGGTCATTCTTAAAGAATTGGAACAAAGTTTGAACCTTGGCGTAAAGAGCGAGGTATTGACTAGGAGGCAAAGCCCCTAATATATATATATATTAAAAATATTTGAATATAGAAGCTCGTTACGTAAGTTTCGTAAGCTACGTATATTTATTACTAATAAAATGTTCGTAAATGAAATTAAACAACTTTTGAGAAAGCCATTTAACCAAAAAATTAAAATTAATATGCAAATTTTGTTTTAATTATTCATGTACGGTGAGCCAAAATCAAAGAAAGAGTTTTTTCTCGAATTTAAGTAAAATAACAAGTTTTTTTTACTGAAAGTAAGGCGCGACATTAAAACATAAAACGAACACAAATTATTCCGTATATGAAAGGGGCTTTCCCTTCCTCCACGCCTCGCTCTTTACGCTAAAGTTTGACTTTTTCTTACAATTCTTTTTGTAAAACAATAACAAACTTTAGCGTAAAGAGCGAGGCGTTGACGAGGGGACAACCCCTTTCATATACGGAATAATTTCTGTTCGTTTTAAGTTTTAGTGTCGCTCCTTACTTTCAGTTAAAAAAAACCTTGTTTTTTTATTTTATAAATAGGGATATACCAAAGCACTGCTTAAATCCTGGTTTGATAAGAAACCAGCTACTAACCTTATATCCTACTTTTACCGCAGCAATCTTATTCTTGTACATTGCAGCAATCACTTTAATGTATTTGTCTGGTACACCGGACAAGGATAAGACCTTCGCTAAAGCTCTTCTATCAACAGAATCGAACGCTTGCTACAAAACTTATAAAACTTAATCAATAAGCTATAATCTATAAAACTAAACATAATCTATAAAACTAAGGGCTAAAGTTGTTTGATGACTCATGCACTTCCCAATTATTAATCTATGGGTGAAAATGTGGTCGAAACATACTCTACCCTTCCTAAGACAACACTGTTATCGTTTAAAACTTTGTCTACAGCGTTCTTAAGTCTAAAATTATCATCATACTGTAACTTGTTACTTACAGGAACCAGGCTAATGCCTCTATAATTACCATACTCAGTCTTTTGACTTTTCTTTTAGAGGAGTTTAACTAGAGCTTTCCCAAAATCGCTAGGTACTTGTCCTTTTTTGGGAATCATATTCATAATCTTCATTAACTTCCAGAAAATCACAACTACTGTTAGGTTTGACTTAACATGCCGATTTTAGACTTATTTTTATGTTTAGCAAGCTCCATTCTCGAGTGATCAAATTGAATGCGAAAGCATGGTTTCTTTCTATTTTGATGAAATCAAAAGTAAACAAAAGTAGTAAGACCTATGACTTATAGACTTAACGGTGTTTATTACCAGTAAATAGCACAGAATATAACGTTAAATAAGAAAGAAAAGAAAAACAATTGGCTTTCACGCAGTACATGGAACTTTTTTATCCATAATATGGCCTATATCCACCGTATCCACCGTATCCACCATAGCCACCATAACTGTAGGGACGGTAGCCACCATAACCGCTGTATCCACCGTATCCACCATAGCCGCCCGGTCTGTATCCTGAAAAGATTATCTTAGGATAGACTGAATTATAAAGCACACAGGGCTTTAGCCAGAGGGGGGTGGGCTAGGGGGCTGAAGCCTACCCCCCAGAGGTTTTGTATTGAAACTATTAACCTAAATTCAATCGAAAAATTGGGACTTTGATAAATTTGAGTCTATACTGAATTTTGTAAGATAAATGTTGCAAAATTCAGCAATTTGCTGTTTTTAAAAACGATTATTTGAGTTAAAAAAAAAATTTGCGAGTTATACTTGTTTATTTTTGGCTTGATAGATTTTTATTAAGTCCGCAAGCCCCGTTTCTCTTTCCAAAATAGTAAAATTCAAATCTCTTTTTCGATTTATGTAAGGTATTAGAAATCTTTATTTTAGTCGCAGGCAGAATAAAGGTCTTAACCCCGAAAAAAATTCTCTGGTAATCCCCATTAGAATAGAAGAAAGTCTGTTAATTTCTCAATTTCAAAGCCCATTCACTTAATTGCAAAATTTCTTCTTTTTTCGTCAAATAAAAACATTTCTTGCTTCTCATTGTGGTGGGGCTTTTAAAAGTTTTAAAAAATAACAAGTTTTTTCAACTGAAAATAAGGAGCAACATTAAAACTTAAAACGAACAGGAATTATTACGTATATGAGGGAGTTCAACCCCTCATTAATACCTCGCTCTTTACGCTAAAGTGAATTTTGTTCCAATCCTTTAAGAAGTACCCCTGAATCACAAAGAGGCCGTTAAATTTGAATAAATAGCTTTTTTGAAAGTACAAAAAAAACTTAAGTGCAAAGAGCGAGGTATTAACGAGGGGGTGGAACCCACATGTATTTAATAATTTCTGTTCCTTCTAAGTTTTAATATAGCTTCTTACTCTCTTCCCCCGGGAAAAATTCCTCAATGGAAACATCCTCCCGCGTAACCTATTTCCCGCTACCCCCACCTCCGTCATACCCACCCTGAAAACGTCTGTATACTATCCAATAATCAATGCTTCATATAAAAAATGGGCAAAGTTCATAACTTGCAGTCCTTCCCCCCGGGGACCCTGGGGGATTAAGTCTTCCTCAAAGACATAGTTGTTTGATTTTTCGACTATGCTGAACAAAATGGTCATCTCAAAATTTTAACCTGCTGACTTTGGGAAAAGTGAGCATGGGAGGGGGCCTAGTTGCACTCTAATTTTTTGTCCCTTAAAAGGGCATTAGAACTTCTAATTTCCGTTTGAATACAATCACCAATACAATCAATACAATCACCCCTAGGAAAAAAAAAAATAATTAAAAAACAAATAAACACGCATCCGCGATCTTTCTTCTGGCAAAAAAAAATACAAAATTCCACATGTTTGCAGATAGGAGCTTAAAACCTCTATATAGTGTTCTCTGGTACGATTTTCATTATGATTCTCTAACTTTTAGGGGGTGTTTCCTCCTTTTTCGAAAATAAGGCAAGTTTTCTCAGACTCGTAACTTTTGATGGGTAAAACTAAACTTGATGAAACTTATATTATTTTTTAATCAGCATAAAACTCCGATTCTTTTGATGTATCCATTGGTATCAAAATTCCGTTTTTTAGAGTTTCGGTTACTATTGAGTTGGCTCGTTCCTTACTTACACTTCGTTACCATGAACTATTTGAAACCAGGATTGTATGACAATGAACAAATACGATCTGTTTAAACTTCAGCGTTTTGTAATGCTTTGGAAACATAAATGAATTTTGCAGTTCTTTTGTTCAGTCGTTCCTCCAAGCAGTCCTGACGATAAAAATGCAGAAACATTAAAAGGTATTTATTTCAAAATGTTTCTTGATTTGGTAACTATTTAAAAAAAACAGGTTTTTTTCAACTGAAAGTAAGGAGCAACATCAAAACTAACATAAATTATTCCATATAAGAGGTGAACTGTCCCTTCCTCAACCCTCGATTGTAAGCTAAAGGTTTTTAGTGCTTTAAAAAAACTTCTTGTTTTAATCAAAAGACCCTTGTGTTCCAGTAGTTGTTCTTGAAGGAACGGGCCTAAAAATCAAACTTTAACGTAAAGGGTGACTGTTGAGGAACCAGTAGCTCCCCTAATTCACGAAATGATTTCTGTTTGTTTTAAGTTTTAATTTTGCTCCTTACTTTGCGTCGAAAAAAGATCTTTTTTTTATAATTAATTTCTAGTCATTTTTCAAATCATGCCGGGGAAATTTGCCTCCCTTCTCCATGAAAAGATTACCTAGAAAATCCCTCCACACGAAATATTCCCTCCATGGAAAATTTACTCCTGCAATTTTAGTGCTTCAAAAAAACTTCTTATTTTAATTAAAAGACCCCTGTGTTTCAGTAGTTGTTCTTGAAGGAACGGGCCTAAAAATCAAACTTTAACGTAAAGGGTGACTGTTGAGGAACCAGTAGCCCCCCTAATTCACGAAAAGATTTCTGTCTGTTTTAATTTTTAATTTTGCTCCTTACTTTGCGTCGAAAAAAGATCTTTTTTTTATAATTAATTTCTAGTCATTTTTCAAATCATGCCGGGGAAATTTGCCTCCCTTCTCCATGAAAAGATTACCTAGAAAATCCCTCCGCGCGACATATTCCCTCCATGGAAAATTTACTCCTTCTTAAATTACCTCCCCCCAAACAAGATTTCTCTCTGAACTATTCCTTCCTCGCTGAAAAGTCTCCCCCCGACAACTCCCCCTGGAAATTTCTCCTTATTTTCATTTCATTTTTTAATTCTTTTAGATTCTGATCCTTTTACAAATTATGCCGGGAATTTTCCCTTCCCCCATGTGGAGCATTTCCTCTACAAAATTCCCTCCTCCCATGGAAAGATTTGCCTTGAATTTTTTTTGTATTTCTTAGTGAAAAATAATACATGTAAACAGCTGGTAAAATTAGCATAACTTACAGCCCTTGCCCCCTTTTTTAAGTTTTTGCTGGAAAATTTTCCCAGAAACTTTCTTCTTCTCGGAAACCTTTCCCCGTTGTAAATCTCCCCTTCTCCTTCCCGAAGGAAACCAGATCTTTTATCTATGCTGAATCAAAAGGCCATTTCAAAATTTTGATAAGATATCATTGAAACAGAAAGGAGCGGGGGAGGGGGGCTAGAAGAGATGCTGACTTAGCTGGTGCTGTTGATAATGTAGAAGGTGTAGATTCTATTCTTATCAAAGTAAAGGACAATTTAGGAACAGAGTTCAAACAGATTCTTCATCGCTGTGAATCAATTGTAGAAAAAATAGGTTCAAAAATAAAGCTTTCTAAGGGTAATCAAAAGGGTGCGACAATCGGAAAATCCATATTCATAGATAGAGACGGTCAAAGAATTTTATTGTCGAACTCTTTTTCTTCCTTGGTTAAATTGTCAAGCCAACAGTCTCAAAATAGATTTACCAGACATAAAGACATACTCTGCAATCTTGGAGTCCTTTTACCGACTGGTAAACCCCTTTCTCCAGAAGATTTAAAAGGTTTCAAAAAACATATTGAGTTTTATCAAACTGATTTACCCGGGATCGGGTGGAGCAGTATAACCGCAAAATTGGAGCTATGGCACAACAGCTTCCAGATTAGAGTTTGGTCAGGTTCAAGTACTGTGAAACCCAGACCACAGAATGAAACTTTCCTAAGAAATGCAATAGATGCCCTAAATGCATGCGACAGTGGCTTTTCCCCAAGTGTGCATATCCTATTGAAGATTTTTGCTACATTGACAATTTCTATCAGCACAGTTGAAAAGAGTTTTTCCACGTTAAGAAGGGTAAAACATGCCTAAGGAATTCAATAGTAGAGACTCGACTGAATGGCCTTGCAAGTTTAAATATTAACAGATATGTTTCCTGCGACGCAGAAGAGGTGACAGATATTCTGGCAAAAAATCGGCCAAGGAAACTAAATTTCGTTTAATGAAATAAAATACTGGTATTTTACACATGTTTTGTAATATATTATAATCATTTGTTTATATTAAATACGTTTTTATAGCCAAACAAAATCCTTTAATTATATATATTCCATAAAAGTGTTAGATTTGTAGTTTTGATCTCTTTCGGTGGATAGTTCTAATTCTTTGTGTTATGTTGAAAGCTGGTATTTTCAATATCATTTGCGACAATTGAAATAAGCTCATAGTACTGTAAATGAAATTAAGCAACCAAGATACAATTCGGACATCTTTGAAGTTATTCATTGCGTTTTATAATACTATTCTTTTTATCATGGAGGGTAAAGCCCTATGAATTGTTTCATAAAAACTTTAAATGGATTTGTGAATTCTTTACAATGTTTTGTTTCAAAGCTTTATTTATCATATACTTCTTGGGAGCACTTTGAAGACACAATTCAACAAACTTCTACCTGGAAGTGTTCAATGAATTGCCTGTAAGACCACCAAGTATGGTTGCGTTAATAACGGCAACATCTTACCCTGTCCTTGCCATTTTGGCCAAGGCCAAAGTTAGAAGAAATTACTGCCTCAGCTCAAGTGAAAAACGTCCTGTAGAGATTAATGTCTGAAATTTCAAACAAAACACAGTTCTTGATTAACGTTAGGTCACAGATCTATGGTTAGGTAAGATAAGTACCATCTTATCTATTATTAATATTTGATTTTTTTGGAAGTGAGGCCCCCTCCCCCTTCCTGGCTAGAGTCCTGAAAGTACATGTCAAAAATTGGCTATTATACATTGTGAAATCAATAGCTTGCACAAAAAAGGAAAGACTGAACAACTTGCACAATATGGTCTATTCTGTAGAAGCAAAACAGAAGCCTAAAACTGATTTAGTAAAAAATTTCGCAAGTTATAGCAGCGAACTATAAGTAAGAAGTGACATGGATTAGTATTAAACACGAGTTTAAAAAGTGAGACACGATAACGACTGAAGCATGAAATTGGATTCGCATACTGATTCCAAATATATTAAAACTTATATGTGGTCCTACGTATCTTTAGATTTTCTCTCGACTATGCTTGCTGTAGGCGGTTAACCTTTTGTATGTACTTCATCTCATACAACAGAGAATATTGTATCTGTGATTGACAGAGTTTTCTGTACGGTTACTTTAGTCAAATATTATGTCTTAGTAAGTGATATTTCAGACTATTTTCCTGTTTTTTCTAGATACTGTTTTGATAATTTTTCTGTTAACTGGACTCGTGGGTCTAATAAAATGTCCTTTAGATTTCGTGGGGTAGAATTAACTCTTCTTAGGTCAAGATTGGCAGAAATTTCTTGGGATAATTTTGAGAATAATTTTGATTTTTGTGATTTATTTGATACGTTTAATGAGTCTATTAAAGAGGATGTCTTTGATACTTGATCTATTTTCTCTTTCTAATCGTAGATCTAAGGTCCTTTCCTCTAAATCCTTTGATGATCCTTGGTCTTCTTAGAAGTTGCAGGAAAAAAAAATAGTCTGTAAAAGGCTCACAAGTCTGCTAGACCCTTAATGAATGCAATTCATCTTCAGTGATTCAAAATTTGCAGGAATATTTATAATTCTGTGTGTAGAATGGCCAACTCCCAGTATTATTCCAACTGTTTGTTAGGGGAGTCGGCGTTTACCCCCCCCCCCCCACGGAAAATTCTTCCTGGAAAACATCCCCCCAACAATATACACCCCCAGAAAATATCCCCCGGCAGAAAATAGCACCTAGAAAATACCGTGCCCCACAGAAAATGCAACCCAGGGGTCACCCTTCTGAGCCTATTAGGCTTAGGTCACTTGTTCCCCTGCGAGTCCAGGCGACTTAGTGGTCACCTGTCAATCCTACCGAGGGTAATATCGTTAATATTCCTTTAATTTTAGGTGATTCCCCTCCCCTAGTTCAAAAATCAGGCAAATTTTCTCAGGCTCGTAACTTTTGATGGGTGACACTAAACTAGAGGAAATTTATATATTTGGAATCGACATGATATGCTGATTCTTTTGATGTATCTATTGATATTAAAATTCCGTTGTTTAGAGCTTCGGCTACTACGGAGTCGAGTCACTCCTTATTTACAGTTCGTTACCACGAACTGTCTGATCGGCCAGTTTCTCTACTGTCTGTGTTTAGCAAAATTTTTGAAAAGGTGATACTTTCTCGTCTTAATAATTTCCTTCAGGCTAAATATTTGTTTCATGAGTTTCAATTTGTTTCCCGAACAAATAATTCAAACTGAGCAAGCTTGTGCAGTTTCATCAAACTATTTTCATTCTACGCTAGATTTTCTTTTAGTTCCTGCTGCTTTATTCCTGGATATTCGTAGTGCCTTTGACTCGTTAAATCACAGTATTCTTCCCTCTAAACTTTTCCATTTTGCTGTATGAGGTAATGCGTTTCTTTAGTTTAAGTCTTACAAGTAAGGGAAAATAGCTTTTGTTTGTCTCTTTTTCTGTTCATCGTCAAATGTTGACCAAATTGTCCCCTCAAGGGTGAATTCTATGGTCATTATTGTTTTTCATCTTAGGCAGAACAATAATGAACAGAGCTTTGCTCAGTTGAATCACATTTAAACAGGGGTTTTGTTATACACATAGTAAACGATTGTAGTATCCTATTGATTGATGTAATACTATACTGTAAGACTCGCGAGAATTAGGCGGTACAATCGTTAGGTTCGGCTTTTTATGTAAATAGGATAGGCATTCGCTTGCTTCATATCTGGATTTTGTGTAGCAACGAAGAGAAAGTTTGTGAGACCAATAGATAAATCTTCATAATTGTTTAACATCCAAAAGGAAGATAGCAAAAGATTCCAGTTTTTTCTGGGTATGAATGGATCTAAGGTGAAGCCAGGGGCAAAGCTCTGTTCATTTTGAAATTTTTCACACTTTAAGGTTCGATTTTTTTGCAAAGACTAAATTCTTTTCTTCTGGGTCTTTTGTTTTTTTTTTGAATTTTCCCACTCATAACTGTAGGTGTTAAACTTTGCAAATTTTATATTTGTAGACATAGCATAAAAATTCAATAGATTTAATACATATTTTCCAATCCAAACTTTGTATATATTATAAGTTGTTTTTATATTATTGGTCACTATTAGGACATGCTGCTCCTTATCTTTTGTTCTCACCACAAGCTCTTCGGAAAAAAGAAAAAGAAATTAAGAAAACTTATATATATATATATATAAATATATATATATATATATATATATATATATATATATATATTATATATATATATATATATATATATATATATATATATATATATATATATATAATATATATATATATATATATATATATATATATATATATATATATATATATATATATTATATATATATATATATATATATATATATATATATATATATATATATATATATATATATATATATATATATATATATATATATTCAATATATATGTATATATATCATATATATATATATATATATATATATATATATATATATATATATATATATATATATATATATATATATATATATATATATATATATATATATATATATATATATATATATATATATATATGTTATATATACATATATATTGAATATATATATATATATATATATATATATATATATATATATATATATATATATATATATATTCAATATATATGTATATATAACATATATATATATATATATATATATATATATATATATATATATATATATATATATATATATATATATATATAATATATATATATATATATATATATATATATATATATATATATATATATATATATATATATTATATATATATATATATATATATATATATATATATATATATATATATATATATATATATATATATATATATATATATATATATATATATATATATATATATATATACATATATATATATATATATATATATATATATATATATATATATATATATATATATATATATATACTATATATATATATATATATATATATATATATATATATATATATATATATATATATATTATATATATATATATATATATATATATATATATATATATATATATATAACAACTCATCGCAGCACCAAGCCGCCTGAGGCCAACACAGCTACGCACGCTCCTCCTCCACCCCAATCTAACATCTGAGTCACTAGTATCTCCATCAGTCGGTTCTACAGGGGCGTATACTACTATAACTGATACCTTGAACTTTCTAGTCATAAAATGAGCAATTAGTATTCTATTATTAATACCTTCCCAGCCTAAACAAGACTTAGCAGCTTCCTTATTCATCATGAGCCCTACTCCCTGTCTATGTAACCCATCCTTCCTGCCTGAGTAAACAAATTCTATATCACCTAATTTCATGCTTCCTACCCCTGGGATATGAGTTTCTGAAACTCCTAATAGATCCAGTTCGAATCGTCTGAATTCGTCAGTCAAAATGTCGATACGATAGTCATTTTTTAATGTCGTAACATTCCAAGTTCCAATTTTCATGTTCTTTAAATCATTGAAATTTTTTTCGCCTCAGGAAAAGCAATGATCCCGGATACCAGTGCAGGACGGGGATCACATATCTTCTCAAGTC
>CM051266.1:36613618-36793618 GCA_027921565.1 Artemia sinica | reverse complement strand
ACAATTTGCAACCTTCACGTATGACCTTTTTGGTTTATCCTTCGCCAGGCTTCCGCAGCTACCACAAAACTGTCAAAGCGTGCAGCCACCAGAGGCCAACCCCCAGACGAGCGCTTCTTCATTTTTCTCTATTTGAACCTTTTACTTTTGCATTTTTTTATGATACACCTGAAGAAGTTTTCTATTTTTTTTTTTTTCTTTTTTTATCAAATCTCAGCCTGATATTGGTAGCCCTGTCTGTCACTTTCTGCCTTGTAGACGATTTAGTAGAACTACTTTAGAAATGCAGTCTTAATAAGTCCTCACTGTATTTTCAAGTTATGCAGCCCTTCTTTTATGATATATCTGTTCAGTTGTTCAGATTTCAATAAAGAAGTTCCCAGTGGAAGGATAAACTATAATATTTTTCGTTTTCTATCATAATTTCCTGTTAATTAAGCGTTACTTTTCCCCGCGTGATTCCTAAATGAAGTCCCGTTTCGACCGAACTAATGACGAAACACTTCCTCGCTAGAATTCCGCTTCTCAATCTTCTGCTGGTTCCTTGGATAACGTCGAGTAATTATTGATAACAAATGTGCTCATTATTAGTAAGAAATTTAATCTCAACTGCCAAGTATTAAGGCCCTTGAAAGGCAATTTTTCTGCTCCTGTCAACGTAAAGGAAGTATTTTCAGGATGAATAAGAATCAGGTTAAAAATTGGTTTCGTGCAGAATTTAACAAGAGTTTTTCTACATAGCTTCTATACCGCCTTTTGTTATGGTAATTCTGAAAATTTCCCTCAGTTAGCAGGGAAGTGAGAGGCCTAATGGTGGAGAAGGCATCTGGACCAAATTCAGTATGCAACGAAATATGGATTCTCTTGCTCAATGCCCAAGAAGGTGGGATAAGTTTAACATAACTCAGAAAATAATACATTTTCTAATTTTTGAGTTTCTTGAACTGCAATGAAACTTTGACTTGTTTCGGCTGCAATACACTATGCAAATACGTACACATATTCAAAGTATTCAAAGTATTTGAAATGGGGCAAAATGTCATGTGTTTTTGTTGCGGGGGGAAGGGGACACCCTAAATGGTGTTTTCAGGCCAATATTCACAAAATTATCCTTGATATGGTGTTTTCTTGACTCCCATGCGCACATTGAGGATTATACAGCCGAATATGCAAAATAAATTTTTTTTTAGCAAAGAGGCTTTAGGCGTAGTTGTATACAACCCAACCTTGAAGTGTATCAACATATTTCTTTTTAGAACAATTATCGTCTGATGTGTCGTAATTTTATGATCTTTGGCCCAAAGTTTCCTATTTTGTTGCATTTTAGAGTATATTTCTTTAGTTTTCTTAGGGTCCTTAGACATTGGGCAGAGCTACTACAAAAAATTACTTGATAGTCAAATAAGGCAGCAATACAGCTTGTTCTTATTTCGAAGGTATTTGGTATTTGGAGCAATGTTGTCATCAAGGACCAAAGGAAAGAAACTTGTTTTTCTACAGTATAGAAACTAGCCTCATATTCGATTTGGCACCAGAATTGCGCAGATGAAACGTTTATCCCATAGACGACACATTATTAGCACTCAAACGTTTTTTTTTTTTTTTTTAAATAGAGTTATAAGAAAGACTCAAACTTTAGTTTAAAGAGAGAGGCGTTGATGTGGGGACAGCCCCTTTCATATACGGAATAATTTCTATTCGTTTTAAGCTTTAATATCGCTCCTTACTTTCAGTTATAAAAAACTTGTTTTTTTATTTAATTGTTTAAATAATTCAACTTTTGGAAATATCTATGAAATAGTATAAGTAGCTTTTTTAAAAAAATATGAGAATTCAGGGAACCACAAGGCGCTCTGTAGCTCAAACAAGATGTCTAGTAAGATGACATTCTTCCATGCATCCTTTATCTTCTTCTTTTTCAAGTCTGGGCGGCTGTAAAAGTAGAAAAAGGATAGCAGGGTCGGTGGTTTTGCGTTTAAAACAGTTTTGCTTGTGTTTAGTAATAAACAGTTTTGGTTTTTTGGAGCCGATTCCCCTTTGCAGTTCATTGTTTTGGATTTACGTGTGTCCCGAACTTATAACGCTTCACGTTTTACCTATAGCAATTAATCGGCGTGAGAAATCTGATCAATTGCGCCTTAATTGCACAAATAGAGCGTTGGAAATCTTAATTCGAACACTTTTTGGGTTGAATGTCAGCAAACGTGATGCCAAACGTGCAGGCAGATTTCTCATGCCCAAATCTTGATTCAGTGTGTGACAAACATACTCGTTGGAAATAATCATAGCCTCTGCTATCTCCCTCACTTTTATTTGATGATCGTTTAGCACTATATGGTCAACTTTAGCAATGTTTTTGAGAGGGACTGTACTTTTTGGAGGTACGACCACCTAGAAATTCAGCAGCCAAAATTTCACGCTAGATAATTATGCTGTATAGTCCCTGTGCTTAGCCTGTAATCCATCTTTGACTTGCATAGGCGTGTTGCCTAAAAAAAAAATATTTAAAAACAGCTTTATAATCGAGTTTTCCATTTTCACAAAAATTGTTGCATCAACTTAATCAAGCGATTGTCTCGCTGCAACCCTGTATTTAAAAGTCGATGAAAGTTTAGCGAATGATAGCAAAAGCTTGCACAACGTTATTTGCTAGCTTTTATTGACGACTGCTGCCATCTCTACTTTTAGGTCCGCATCTTTTCATAACATTCTCGTAGGTCGTTGTATTATTAATTTTAAATATATAAGGTATTTTTCATAGCATTTCATGTATTTTTATTTTGTATTGAAAATATCTTAAACCCTGGATTGCCATTCAAATATACAGAAAAACCCATAAGAGGCATCTGAGATACCAATAACCATAGTATTTTAGAAACTTTAAAATTTTTTACCTTATTTTTATTATTATTAAAATATTATTAAAAAATTTTTCCCTAGCGTAGTGTTTTCTTCTTCTTCTTCTTAAAAAAGCACCTGGAATCCTAAACGGACTCCTTTCGGCTTCTAACTGCACTTTTCTTCTTCTTCTTTAGAAATCACTTGGACTCCATCATTTGGTGTCTTTCTGGTTTCCAAGTTGGCGGATTCACCTCCATGGCATTGAATTTATGTTCTTCCAAGGGGGGGGGGGGGAAGAAAACTAATTTGGCTTTTTCACGAGGGCCAAACAATTCTAATTATAATTTCTAATTATATTGGCTTAATTTTTTGTTTATTTGATGAAATAAAACCTAAAAAAAATAAACCTAAACCTATTGAGTTCTTGCCAAACAGGCAGATTGGATGAAAGGGTTTCATTGAGGAGGTTTCATGAGAGGCTTTCATCTAAAAGTTTACACAGCCATGATAGAACTTTTGTCTCCTTGTTTGTATTGCATATAAGGAGTAAAACTTGTTGGAATCATGGATTACCTGTTAGGCTTCTTTTTTCATCTATGTTGATCATTTTGCCTTTTATTTTCCTAATATATATTCCTCAAGCGTATCTCAAACCTCATTTTAAATCAATGAAAATGTTTAAGTAGCTCCGGAGTTTGGAAAACTTTTATTTTCGGTTCAACACTTCTTCTTGCGGAAAGAGAGCGCTAATATTCCGACTTTCTATCTATTTAAATGTCCTTTTCCTTCGCACGTACAGCAGTAATTCAGTATAAATCAATACAGGAAATTTTACTAATATTACTGTATTTAAAAGATTTTTCTCTTTCTAGCTAAAATGTAAAATTTGTTTCAAATACAAAGAAATATTAGCACAAATTCAAAGGACTGGTACACCTTAGAGGTTAATTTATTGGAGTTCTACTCATATTGAATAAGATGGCATTCATGATTGACTATAATGCCATATATAACTTAATACAGACTTAACTGAATACGGACTCAGTGCAAAAATTTTGCAAATGCAAAAGTTTGTTAGAAGTTACAAGATTTTGTCCTTGTTGTTTACTTGAGACATTGTTAGTTAATTGCTTTGACTTTAAAAAAAAAAACGAAAATAATAATTGACAGCTCTAGCATTGAAAATGAAATGGTCATTTAAATAGCATGTTCTTGAACAGTTACATTTCTAAGTCTAAAGCTTTATCACCAAGGAAATATCTCACTAGGAGTGAAGCTATTCAATTTCTTGAAACGGATTCTTGTAAATGGTCATTTGTGTGTCTATGCAGTCTTTAATGGAAAGAAAAAGCACTTCGTAATTGTAAAAACAATACTAAAACAGTATTTCCTTGCTTTACTTCCCAAAGTGGTTTGTCTAATATGCGAGCAGCCCTCCTCTGCTGTCGTATTTTGCTAGGAAGTATTGGTCAACGACCGTGCTGAGCGAAAAAGTCACTTGCCATTAAATCTGGTTTTGGTAATCAGTATTTTGATGAAATCGTCTGTTCCATCAAATTAAGATATGTTTGGCTTTTTTATAATGAGCTAATGTTTATTGGCTTGTCAGCTACCCTCAAAACCATAAAACGTGCATTTTAAGAAGCCATATCTTTTCGTATTTTGTTTTTTACTTAAGATCATTTAGTTATTAAGACGTATTTTTCGGAAAATGTATTTTTAGAGGAACAGAAGAAAAGCTGTTCTTTTTGGTAAGATTAGTAATTCTGTATGTTGGGCTACTTGAATATAGTAATAAATGCACCCTAACTTTACTTGATTCTTGTCACAACTTTATTTCAGTTTTTCTGTCAAATTGTTGCATCATCTGAATATTGCAGGATATAGATTTTTCATTTTTAAATTCGCGGCGCCAGGTACTGCTAAATATCGGATTTGACTATAGTCTTTTATCAAGGTTTTAGGTGATTGTTGAATTTTCTTCTGAAAAAGTCAACAGAGCAATTTTAGGGATAACTTCCCCAGGAAGATCATTCCAGATCGAAGTGCACGTCCGGATGAAGCTGTTCTTCAAGTACTCTGTTCCTGGCCTGCCAACTTCTAAATACTTGGACCAAACTGTGTGGATTTGTGTCTGTCTTGTCGGTTGGACAACGGAAGGCACAATACAAGAAAGCTCTAGAGAAGGAGGAGAATTTATGTACTTGTAGATAACAGCCACTGGCACTATATAAAACCTATCACTGACAGACTGAAAGCACTTCCAATGCTAAAAGAGCTAAAATAAATCCATTTTAAGGAAATGACGTATATCCTACGTTTTTTAACACTAACCACTAACAAAACATACTTGAACTTGTGCCAGTTTTGACAACTTTTGCTAAATCGTCATTGTCATTAACATGAGAATTATTTTATATTTGCTCCTAGATAGACTAAACCTTATTTTATTTCTTCTTTTTTTCTGTTGTTGTTGTCGAACTCATCTCAGTAAGGGTTGAATCTTTGATTCTTAATTAGTCAGCTTGTTTTAATGTTTGTGAGATAATCCTTAGCGGCTGTCTCATTTCTTCGTTCTTTGATTATCCCCTTGGGAATTTGCGGTTACAATCTGGGACAATAGGTATCCCATTAAGAGAGACCAGTAAGCTGAAACTCATAAACATCGGGGGATCACTCCTTCTAGATTAGCGAATAATGTCTCTCTCGTGAATGTCAGCGAAAGGGATCGTGTGAATATTGGCCTTGGTTCCTTAGTCTTGAGTGAATAAATAGATTGTAGTCACGAAGTTTGTGCTTAAGTCTATCATATTCTTTTCCCTGTTTATATGTTTTTGTCAGAAGAGAAAAAATCTGTGAGGTGTTGTTAAAATACCATCTAAGTAGGAAATACTTGTCTGAATAAATCTCAGTCTTAGGTAATAAACATTTTGATGAGGCTGTTTACCGTATACTTTTAATTAGTTGAACTTTTAACCTTTCATAATAATTCAAAATTGTTTCAAAATGAAGTATTTCCTCAGGCGAGACCAAAAAGTCTTTGTCTTTCCTCACCTAGGATTCTCAAAAACTTCACAGGCAACAAGTATTACCTACCCAGAAATAAAATAATGGCAATTTTTTGGTGGTTTTCTCATTTAATTTCGTGATTTTGTTTTTATTTATGGTCAGGTTTTGTGAATAACAACGTCTCTGATAAGTTGGAAGGATAAATTATATCTGAAAAAGGTGTACTTTATGGATATTGATTTTTTTTTTTTTTTTATATAACTGTATCATATAAAAAAACTTTTTTTTTCAAACCAAAGCATAGAGCAACATTAGAACTTCATATCAATAGGGATGTTTATAGCAACTTGGAAAGATGCCCGAGCCATTCCAATTCATGAAAAGAGGGACAAGATAGATTCACATAATTATCGCCTCACAAGTAATTTTTCACCTTTGTCTAATGGCATTAAAAAAAACTTGATTCAAAAACAAATTGTTTTGTATTTTGATAAAAGAAATTTCTTTTTTAAGAGCCTATTTGAATTCAGGACTAGTCGTTCAGCGGAACAAGCTATTGTCGGAATTTTACTAAGCATTAATGACTCTCTAAACGATAAAAACCAGGTATGTGTCCTTTTTTTAAGACAAAGGCCTCTAAAAGGCTTGTGACATAGAAAACTACGAAAATTCTTTTTAAAAACTTAATAATTCAGGAATTAAACGTAAAGGGTTAAAGTTATCCGAATTTCACTTACATGGTGGAAAAATTCACGTGAATGTAAATGGTTACGCATCAAACCAAGTTTGATCAGGGTTGCCAACTTTTTAGTCCACGAATGTGTCCCCTGAGCATCCAAATATGTTTCATTTTTATCTAAAATGTGTCAATCTTGAAATCTTCAAAACTAGAGGTCATTTTTTTGCCAGATGTATTGTTGACCAAAAGACGCTTTGTAAGCCTTTTTAAAAACGGTCAGTTAACATCAAATTCAATGAAAACAAGAAACAGATCATATAAAACCTTCACGCCAAATGAGTTGGTGTGTAAGCACAAAACTTATATAAACATGTAAATCCCTTACTTTGGTGAAAACTTTTACTTACGACATCTCAGGCAACCTGGATGCTCTTCAGATGTAACTACTTAGAAGTCATACATTGAGGGTAATTCGAATAGTCTGTCAGTTCCTTGATCCATTTGAAGGCAATTGGAGACTAAAAAATGGATCAAAGATTTGTGACCGACCTTGTTTCGTTTTATTTCATAAATTTACAACGTCCGTCCCTTTTTTGCCCATTTATGTCCGAATTTACTTAAATGTTTCAATTTCTTACCCTTTTATGTCATTGTGTCCCGGCACATGGAAACATGTCCTTTTGACATAAAATGTCTCCAGTTGGCAACCCTGAATTTGATACAACTACGATACAGTTTCATCTTATCAAACAGTAACCGAAACTCTGAAAAACGAAATTTTGATACCAAGAGATATATCAAAAGAATCGCTGATTTCAAAAATATAAGTTTTATTAAGTTTAGTCTTACTTATTAAACGTTACAAGCCTGAGAAAATTTTCATGATTTTTGAAAAAAGGGGGAAACACTCCGTAAAAGTCATAGAATCTTAATGAAAATCACACCATCAGATTCAGCGTGTCAGAAAACTATACTGTAGAGGTTTAAGCCTTTAATCTGTAAAAATATGGAATTTTGTAATTTTTTTTTGCCAGAAGAAAGATCACGGATGCGTTTTTTTTTTTTTTTTTTTTTTCTTTTTTTTCAGCGGTGATCGTTTTGACCCAGTGGCCCTAGAATATAGTGAGAGCACGTATCTGAACAGAAATTATAAGTTCTAATGCCCTTTTTAAGAGACATTAAAGATTTGAGGGCAACTAGGCCTCCTCCCCCACCATTTTTTCCCAAAAATGTCGAACCGAAATTTTACGATAGCCGTTTTTTTCATCATAGTTGAAAGGCCTGATAACTATGCCATTGGATATAACTTGACCCCCCCCCCACAGCCCCAGGGGAAAGGTCTTCTCTCTTTTCCGTCTCAATTTTGCGCGTGGAGTTGTTAAGGGTAATTGTTCGGGGTAAATTTTCACCGGGATTGAATTGTCTAAATATTTACGTAGAGAGGGGGATTTCTACTTGGAGATGGGGCCAGATTTCCAGGCATTATTTAAAAAAGACCAGAAATTAAATAAACAAAAAAGTTTTTTCAACTGAAAGTAAGGAGCAATATTAAAACTTAAAACGAACAGAAATTATTACGTATTTTAAGGTAATTGCCCCCTTCTCAACACCTCGCTCTTGAAGCTAAAGTTTGAATTTTGTCCCAATTCTTTAAGAACGACTCTTGAAACACAGTGGTCGTTTAATTGGAACAGTAAGACTTTTTTTTTAATACTTAAAAACTTTAGCGTAAAAAGCGATGTGTTGAAGAGGGGGAAACCCTCTTCATATACATAATAATTTCTGCTTGTTTTAAGTTTTAATGTTGACTTTCAGTTGAAAAAAATTGTTTTTTTGTATTTAATTTTGATCTAAGATCAGTTCTTCTGTTTGGATTTTGAGTGCCCAGGTACCATGAATTTAGTTTTGATAACTTTAGAATGATATATTTACCAAATAAGCATGTCCTAAGAGAATTCACTATTAACTTCAGGTTTTCAAACAGCTCGTGGTAACGAACTGTAAGTAAGGAGCGACTCGGCGCAAATGTAACAGAAATTATAAAAAAATGAATTTTGATTACGCTTAATACATAAAAAGCATTGACTTTTTATGCTGATTTCAAATATATAAAGTTCATTAAGTCTAATGTTACCCATCAAAAGCCACGAGCTTGAGAATATTTTGTCTGATTTTCAAAAAAGAGGGGAGAAACCCCCAAAAAGTCAACTCATCTTAACGAGTATAACACCAATAAATTCTTTTCTGATTGGTTTGAAACTAGTACCCTCAATTTCTTGGGCAAAGGGGACGCCAATGCACTTGAAATGAAAATGCAGTGATTTATCCAACAAGAAAATGCATAAGGAAAAATTATGCTGGTTCTCCCGAAAATAGGCAAAACTCTTTGTTTGATTTTCATATAAATGGAAATCAAAGCAAATGTGCAAGATCATTTATTAAACATTGACCAATTGGATCTTATTATGTTTCCAGAGCTTGCTTTTTCCTTTTTATTAAAGTAAAATCCTATTTTATATCCACCTTCATCTGTATGTGGCTTCAGTATTTTGCTTATACTAAGCGACATTTCACTTTTTTCTGTACTCTAGTTCGGATACAGTTTTCTGGGTAGGGTAGTTGCTGCTATAAATGTGTTCTGGTAATTTTACTTAATATATCTTACTCTAAATCGAAGGGGTCTATCATTTATTCTTCTCACTGCTAGACTTCTTGCCGAACTTTAAAAGCAGATTATCCTCAACATTTCCTCAAATTATATTTGAAAGCAAGATGAGGTGGAAGAGAGCTTTTGTAGGGTTCTTGCTGGTCGTGTGGCTTTGTTAGAATTAGATGGTAATTGAATGGTTCAGCCGCCATTCAATTCTTCTCGATCCTTATCAATACTCGCTTTTAGTTAATTGGGGGTTTTTGACTGGACAGTCAGCTCACAGAGGTTGTTACAAAAGAGGTCGGTAAATAAGTCGTATTCTTTCCTCTTCTAGTGCAGGAAAGATTCAGGCCTTGGCTGGTCAATGCGGGGATATTTGAAAGCAGGAAATTCCTACATACCTTTAAATAAGGTGTATATAATTGGATTTGTATATAACCAGATCTTGTAAGATCCAATCTATTCTATTCTATAATCAGAGCTTGCAAGATATATTAGTCCTCTGTGTAATAGCTTTTGGGATATATTTTTCCAGTTCACTGAGCTGTTTCAGCCCAAGAAACTACTTGTAAAAATTATTCATCATAAAATGTGTTGGTTAATTATGATGAGAGCACTAGCTGTTTTGTCAAGCTGAGGGTGTTGGCTGATATTCAGCAGGGAAAGCAGTCTTTCTAAATTTGCCATTCAAGGAGAAATTTCCTTTTATCGAATAAGGTAGCAAGCGGTGGCAGCCTGTGTACGAAAGCTTTTCTTATACTAAGGCCTTTTTCTGAGGATTCTGAAGTCAATTTTGACAAATTGGAGCAAAGTTTGTCTGAACCTAGGGCTTCATCAACAATTGATGTTTTGTTAACCCCCCTTTTTTATTCTTGATAACTATTTAGGAAAAATAAAATGTGCTATTGTCTTCGGATATTTACATGGGAATGCTGACATTGAGCGTGTTTCTTGTTAGTTTGATATGACCAGTGAGAAATATTTGGTGATTATCAACGGCTCAATCCCAGACTGTTAGTCTATGATGCTCTAACCGAGCTTCAGAACAAGTTTGGCCTACCTTCTGCTCCAAAAGAGTTCGAATTTTTGTGGGAGAAGGCTCAAGAGATGGCCAAAAGGAAAGAAGAAGATAAGGAGAAAATAAGAAAAGAGGTGGATATTGAACACTTGGAAGAAGATCTGGTTCTAAAGAAGTCTGTTGAAAAGGAAAAGAAGGAAGAAGCTGAAAGGTCTCATCAGGAATCTAACGGCAAGTTGGAAAACGCCATAGATCCTGCAGACTTCTGGAAGTTCTACCAATTTTGCTTTGAGTAATTGTGCCCGGTAGGAAGATAAAAAGCTAAGAACTCACCCAAAAATCCTTTTCAAAATACAGTTGGTTTATAAAGAGTTCATATTTTTCCACATAAAAAAAAAGCTCATATAGTTCATATATTTTACGAAAAATATAACGGCCTTTACAAGTAAATAATGCTTCTAGTTGAAACTTCTCTGTTGCATTTTCTTCTTTTTTTTTCATTTGCTTTATTTTTCACAAAAAGCCTTATTGTTTCCTCAAATAATGTATCCATGTATTTTTCTTAAAATTTCTAGCCTTCTTCTCCACTGCTCAGCCATTCGCTTAAAACTTAAACGGAAATCTGTCATCTAAGGATTAAATATGCGAATCTGTAGATTGTCTTTTTTCCACCAGTCTTTGTTAATTTATTCAAGGAAATCTTTTAAATTCCATTTCTTTCCCCTTCCTGGCGAAGTCAGATTTTATACAGCATTTTCTAGGACAAAAGCAGATTTTAGTGACAAGAATGCATTGAAAAACTGTCAAGTCGTTTATTAATTTGATTGAGATGTGGTAGAATAGATTATTCGCCCTGTCAAATCAGCGTTCGATGTCAATGGGAAATTATTACTGAAAGGAGGGGGGTTATTAATTTTAATAGTGATTAGAATTCTGTTCTAGGGAAAAACACCGATTTTCAAAAAAATGTATTTGATAGAAAACACCTAGATATTTTAGATTGAACAGCTTATAGCCGGGTCACATTATAGCCACACATGTGGATAAAATCAAAATTATGCATGACTACAGCGCCAACTGTGTACCCCATTGGAATTTTTTTGAATTTTACACTTTTCAAATTTCAAGCGTGTAACTCATTAAAAAAAAAGGTATTAGAAGTCAGAGTAAAGATTTAAGGCACGATTTATTGAAATTAGAAAAGAAGTAAGCTTGTAAATGCAGTTTTACTCTTAGTAACATGAATCTGGGAAAGGATTCAAAGAAATAGCATTAGTAGGCTTTAGCTAGGAACAAATAGGCATTGGTACATGTATTTCAACACAATTTGTTAGCATGTCAGTTTTCGCTTCTATAGTACGAGTCTAACGTTCAAATAAAAGAAAAATATCTATAAATCTCGGCTTTTTATCGACAGGTATGACTACGGTGTGGTTTGGCAATTAATCCAATACCTGCTTGCAATTTGAGTCAACGGTCCAAAATAAAAACTCGATTCCTGCAAAAACAACTGTTGAGGAATTAGTGCTACTTAGCTAGCCTAAATCATGGGTACAATGGGTTGCAGGCTTATTATCCCCAGAAAAATTCCTACGGGCACCCATAAATAGCCTGCATAGGAAACGATGGTATACATTGAGTTTCAAACCATGATCGGAAGACAGACTCCTAGGGGCTGCTCAGGCTTCAACCATGGATGCATGTAGGACAGATGGAGATATATAACTTATGTTTTTCGAAAGTTTGATTGCCTTTTCCTTTTTTATTGGTTGAAGTTCTGATCAGCGAAGTGGTTTAGAAAAAGCTGGTAGTTTGTTGAAATTCGTCTTCTCGTAAATATGGTTTTACTGAAAAAAAGCTCAGTTTATTTTATTAGTGAAGTCCAAACTGTAAGAAAATTGCTCTTTACGTAATTGTCAAATAATTTCTCAAGAATAAATAAACACAAGCTACTTACCCCTTTCTCCTACTTGGTAGATATAACTTTTATAAAATATCTTCGTCATCTTAATCTTCATCTATTAGTTCCCTAATATGTCTAGAACATGTACCTGCTGTGCTCAAGTTCTATTTTCACATTTGTTGGTTTGACAAGAAAATAAAACATAACTGAGCAGACCAGTGGAATGAAGTCTTTGTCTTTCCTTAGAAAGACAATAACAATTTTAAGACTACTCTTTTTGTCATCTTAAGGACACAAATGGGAGGGTCTAATACTTTATTAAGCTATTTTTCCTCGTTTCAACTTAAAGTCTGTCACATGCTACTGTTTGCTTGAGAACTCTTTAATTCGGAGTTGTATGGATTCCTTTCAAAATTCTGGTTCCCCAGGCTTTTTTTTGCATCTCTCTCGTCGCTTTGGCATTCGACTTTCCCAGCTATGGCTGGTAGCTAGTGCTTTCGGTCCTAGCAAATGAGCTGTCGCTGCGCTCGGGTGGCGCTTGGGCCTTCAATCCTCGCACAGCAGTTATCGTCACGTCTCATTTCCATTATTTTGTCTTAAGTTTTCTATTTTTTGAATTTCTGTAAACCATATCAGTTCCTATAATTCCAAAATCCTTCTACGTTATTTCCACATTTCCAGCTTGAGCAGTTCAGCTCAAAACGTGTACATACGAAACCAAACACACTTTATTTTATTTATCTATTTTTATAAATTCAAATGGTTGTCGTTCCATCTGTACTTCCTGTGGCTTGCATTTAAACTATTCCAGCTAAAAACTTGCAGCTTGAAACTCTAGCTAGGGTATCCACCCAGGACGTTAACTCCCTCTGCTTGGTATAGTGAGCAGTTATCCGGTGTTGTTATCATGACAGTAAATTATGACTTTTCAGTTTATGTTTGTTTAATTTGATAGTTGATTTCTATTCTCATTATCCCGTGTACGCGTATTTGAATAGGGATATTTTTGTTGCCGGGAATGCAGGGAGAAAAAAAAACACAAAAAAGGAAAATGACGAGTGGTCGTCCACCACTGACTACCCACCAAAAACTAAGCCAGAGTTTTAATTTCTTTTTGAGATTTTTAACATTTTTACAAACTTCTTGACATTTTGAAAATGTCTTTTTCCTGATTGACCCTATTACATTTGCTTTTTTTGTATTTGTTTGTTGACTCGAAAGTATGAATCCGGACCAGTCTGGGCTTTTAATAGACATTTTTCAGAAATGCATTTACAACTTGGCCCAAAGACTTTCCACGGGTGGAAACATTAAAAAAATAAAATTATTTAGAAATAAAGGCTCTTTTTACAATTTTTCTAAAGACACAACACAGGAATACTTTTGAGCTGAATCAAGAGAGTATTCATGGCAGTATAAGAGGCAGTCATGAGATTGAAGTCTGATCTAACGGATGAACTGAGTGGAATTCGAATGTTGCCAAAATAACGAAGATGGTATGTAGAAGGATCGAAGACAACAGATGGGCTAGTTTTGAAGGCAGCAAGACATCAACATGTAGATGAAGAGAAATAGAAGACACATATGAAGGAATATAAAGGGACTTCAAATCAACGATCGTCTTGTTAACAAACTGTTTGTTTCAAGGATAAGGTTCCTCTCTTTTTGTCGTATGCCATAGAGTGCTATATGCCATAGAGTGCTGATAGCACTGTGCAATCAGAAAGGTGGAAAAGTTAGTATGGCAATAAGAGACGCAAGTCTACATCAAACAATGAAACGACGTTTTTAGAATCGACCTATGGAAAATGAATTGGATCTTTCTAAGAATTTCTGGATGTCTTCATTTTAACTAGACTAAAATGATGCCTGAAGCAGAAACTCTCATCAAAAGAATAACTAGTTACCCGACATACCGATTATTACATCTGTTTGACAACTATGAACAATACAACAATATATTTAAATATCCGACATGACCTCACGCCAAAATTATCTGATCATCTCATTAAGGTTTGGACTGAATATTCGTCCTTACTTGAAGGCATCCTGTGATTGTTGTCAACCCAAACATTATTATCACTTTTTCTTTTGATTAATTTAAAAAACTTTCCACGGAATAAATTTTTCCAAGAAAAGTAAAGAACTCATTTAAACAAAAAATGAGCAAAAATAAAATCAAATAATCTACTAAGCGTGAAACTACCACAAATCAGCATCGATAAATAAATGAAACCCAAAACGAACAGAAATTACAATAAATAACCGAGTCAAACTCAAAACGAGCAGAAATTAACATAATTTGGGCTCAAAACCCCTGTACCTTCCCAAGACCAGAACAAAATTTGAACTTTACTGAAAAAATATAAATGTTTTTACTTTTATAACTTTAATAAATCAAATAATATTAACATTTTGATTACTAAATATCAGTATATGTATATTAAACTGACAATGCACATTCATTTGTATTTTTTCAGTAAAGTGCAAATTTTGTTCTGGCCTTGGGAAGGCATAGGGGTTTTGCGCCCAACTTATGTTAATTTCTGCTCGTTCTGAGTTTGACTTGGTTATAGATGCTGATTTGTGGTAGTTTCACGCTTGGTAGATTATTTGATTTTATTTTTGCTCATTTTTTGTTTAATGGAGTTCTTTACTTTTCTTTGAAAAAACTTATTTTGTGGAAAAAAGTTTTTTTAAATTAATTTCTGTTCGTTTTATATTGACATAGTATTTTCAGGGAAAAAGAAAATACTACTTTAAATCTTTTCGTTTTTAAGACATTATAGTTTGGCCTGCTATTTGTGCGCTGGAGAAAAATTTTCAGCATTTTTTAACAACATACACCCTTTTAAAAATCTGGACACAAATAGTACTGTTTAATTTAGTTTCATACCTCCTCTAGTTGAC
Source organism: Artemia sinica (assembly GCA_027921565.1). Classification (NCBI taxonomy): domain Eukaryota; kingdom Metazoa; phylum Arthropoda; class Branchiopoda; order Anostraca; family Artemiidae; genus Artemia; species Artemia sinica. The sequence goes on along the minus strand of CM051266.1, from coordinate 36,778,608 downwards.
CTGAAATGGAAAACTTGATACCATTCGCAAAAAATCTGTTTACTTTCTTTGATAGCTTGGATACACTTACGCTATTTTGATTTGGTTAAATTTTAAGAGCAGAAATGGGAGAGTTTGCGTGGAAGGGTGGGCGTGGGAGGGTGGGAGTGGAAGGGGGATAAGTTGCCCTCAAATCACTTTCGACTATTAAAAAGGGCATCAGCCCTTTCTATTTTCAATCGAATGAGCCCTTTTCGAAGTTCCCACGACAACTCCTTCGATACGAAGTGCCCTGTCTAAACAACAACAGCAACAAAAAGTAATACATTATACCCACTTCGATCTTTACTATAAAAATGTCAAGCCTTCCAATCACTTCCGACTATTAAAAAGGACACTAGGCCTTTCGATTTCCAATCGAATGAGCCCTTTTGGAAACGACAACGCTTTCTATAAGCACCTTATATGCCCCCAAGGCATAAATTACAACCTTTACCCTAAGGTCTGTTAGGGTGGTTGTCATCCTATAAGACCGAATTTCCAGAACTTTCAACTACGTTAAACAACATGGCTATCTCAAAATTTTGATTGGATGTGAGTGGGGAAATGGTGGTCATGAGAGGGGCGGTAGTCGCTCTCCAATCATTTTCAACTATTAAACATGGCCCTAGCCTTTTCAATTTCCAATCAAATGAGCCCTTTTGAAGTTTCTACGACAAAACTTTCAATAAAAATCTTATACGCCCCCAGGGCATAACTTACAACCCTTGCCCTGAGTTCCGGGGGGGGGTGTCATTCTTAAAGACCTAATTTCCAGAACTTTCTAATACGTTGAACAAAATGGATATCTGAAAATTTTGATTGGATGTGTTTGGAGGAATTGTGGGCGTGAGAGGAGGGTTAGTTACCCTCCAATCACTTTCGACTATAACAAAGGGCACTAGCTCTCTCCATTTCGAATTGAATGAGCCCTTTTGAAATTTTACGACAACTCTATCTATAAAAACCTTATATGCCCCCAGGGCAGAACTTACAACCTTTGCCCTGGGGGCTCTGGGGGGTTTGTCATCCTTAAACACATAATTTCCAGAACTTTCAACCACGTTGAACAAACGGCTATCTTTAAACTTTGATTGAATGTTTTTGGGGAAACGGCGGGCTTAAGAGGGGGGCTTATTACTCTCCATTCACTTTCGACTATTAAAAAGGGCAATTTCAATTTCCAATCAAATGAGCCCTTTTTGAAATTTCTATAGCAACTTTCTATATAAACTTTATATGCCCCCAGGGCATAACTTACAACCCTTGCACTGAGGGCACTGAGGGGGCTATCATCCTAAAAGACCTAATTTCAAGAACTTTCAACTACGTTGAACAAAATGGATATCTCAAAATTTTGATTGAATGTGTTTGGGAAAATGGTGGGCGTGAGAGGGGCGTTAGTTGCTCTCCAATCCCTTTCAACTATTAAAAAAGGCACTAGTTCTTTCAATTTCCAGTTGGATGAGCCCTTTTGAAGTTTCTACGCTTTCAATTAAAACATTATACGCCCCCAGGGCATAACTTACAACCCTTGCCCTGAGGGCTGTGGGGGGGGGGGAGTTGTCATCCTTAAAGACCTAATTTCCAAAACTTTCAACTACGTTGAATAAAATGACTGTCTAAAATATTGATTAGATGTGTTTGGTGAAAATATGGGCGTGAGAGGGGGTTAGTTGCCTTCAAATCACTTTTGACTATTAAAAAGGGCACTAGCCCTTTAAATTTCCAATCGAATGAGCCCTTTTTAAGTTTCTACGACAAAGATTTCAATAAAAACCTTATATGCCCCCAGGGTATAACTTATAAGCCTTGCCCTGAAGACTGTGGGGGGAGTGTCCTGCTCAAAGGTATAATTTCCTGAACTTTGAACTGCGTGGAACAAAATGGCTATCTCAAAATCTTTATTGGATATTTTTGGGGAAATGGCGGGCGTGAAAGGGGTGTTAGTTACTTTCCAATTACTTTCGACTACTAAAAAGGGCACTAGCCATTTCAATTTCCAATCGAATGATCCCCTTTTGAAGTTTCTACGACAACACGTTATATAAAAACCTTATATGCCCCCTATGTATAATTTACAACCCTTGCCCTGAGGGCTGTGGGGGGGGGGGGGGTTCATCCTCAAAGACCTAATTTCCAGAACTTAAAACTACGTTGAATAAAGTGGCTATCTCAAAGTTTTTATTAGATGTGTTTGGGGAAAAGGTGGGTGTGAGAGGCGGGATAGTTGCCCTCTAATCACTTTCGACTATTAAAAAGGGCACTAGCCCTTTGGATTTCCAATCGAATGAGCCTTTTTTAAAGTTTCTACGACAGCACCTTCTTTAAAAAACCTTATATGCCACAGGGCATAACTTACAACCCTTGCTCTAAGGGCTGTGGGGGACTGTTCTCAAAAACATAATTTCTACCTGGAAATCAACTACGCTGTACAAAATGGCTATCTCAAAATTTTGATTGGATGTGTTTCGGGAAATGGTGGGCGTGGGAGGGGTGTTAAGTCACCTTCCAATCACTTTCGACTATTAAAAACGGCACAAACCACTCCAATTTCCAATTGAATGAGCGCTTTTCGAAGTTTCTACCACAACTTCTTCGATACGGAGTGCCCTGCTCTAAAGGAAAAAATTAATAAACAACACATTGTGCCAACATCATTCTTATATGCCCCCAGGGCATAACTTAAAACCCTTGCCCTGAGGGTTGTGGGGGAGTGTCCTCCTCTTTACTTAGTCCCCGTTTCTTTTCTCGTTCTCGAGTGTCCCCGTTCTTTACTTAGGCAGTGCGATCGTGCTGCCTATGATTTATGCAACAACTTTCTATATAAACCTCATATGCCCCCAGGGTATAACTTACAACCCTTGCACTGAGGGCTCTAAGGGGGTTATCATCCTAAAAGACCTAATTTCCAGAACGTTCAACTACGTTGAATAAAAAGGATATCTCAAAATTTTGATTGGATGTGTTTTGGAAAATGGTGGGCGTGAGAGGGGCGTTAGTGGCTATCCAATCACTTTCAACTATTAAATAAGGCATTAGCCCTTTTCAGTTTCCAATTGAATGAGCCCTTTTGAAGTTTCTACGACAACGCTTTCAATAAAAACTTTATATGCCCCAGGGCATAACTTACAACCCTTGCCCTGAGGGCTGTGGGGGGAGGGGTTGTCATCCTTAAAGACCTAATTTCCAAAACTTTCAACTACGTTGAATAAAATGGCTATCTAAAAATTTGGATTGGATGTGTTTGGGGAAAAGGTGGGCGTGAGAGGGGGGTTAGTTGCCCTCACATCACTTTCGACTATTAAAAAGGGTGCTATCTATCCCTTTGAATTTCAAATCGAATGAGCCCTTTTTCAAGTTTCTACGACAAAGATTTCAATAAAAACCTTATATGCCCCCAGGGCATAACATATAATCCTTGCCCTGAGGGTTGTGGGGGAGTGTCCTCAAAAATATATTTTCTATCGGGAAATCAACTATGCTGAACAAAATGGCTATCTCAAAATTTTTATTTGGTGTGTTTGGGGGAATGATGGGCGTTGGGGGGGGCTAGTTGCCCTCCAATCACTTTAGACTATTAAAAATGGCACTAGCCCTTTGAATTTTCAATCCAATGAGCTTTTTTTGAAGTCTCTACGACAACGCCTTCTTTAAAAACCTTATATGCCCCCAGGGCATAACTTAAAATCCTTGCCCTGAGGGCTGTGGAGGAGTGTCCTCCTCAAGAACATATTTTCTATCTGGAAATCAACTACACTGAACAAAATGGCTATCTTAAAATTTTGATTGGATCTGTTTGGGGAAATGATGGGCGAGAGGGGGGGACTAGTTGCCCTCAAATCACTTTCGACTATTAAAAAGGGTACTAGCCCTTTGAATTTCCAATCAAATGAGCCTTTTTTGAAGTTTCTACGACAACGCCTTCTATAAAAACCTTATATGCCCCCAGGGCATAACTTAGAACCCTTGCCCTGAGGGTTTTGGGGGAGTGTCCTCCTCAAGAACATATTTTTTATCTGGAAATTAACTACGCTGACCAAAATGGCTCTCTCAAAATTTGATTGGATGTGTTTTGGGGAATGATGGGCGTGGGGGGGGATAGTTGCCTTCCCATCACTTTCGACTATTAAAAAGGGTACTAGGCCTTCGAATTTCCAATCTAATGAGCCTGTTTTGAAGTTTCGACGACAACGCCTTCTATAAAAACCTTATATGCCCCCAGGGCATGACTTAAAACCCTTGCCCTGAGGGTTGTGGGGGAGTGTCCTCCTCAAAAACATATCCTCTATCTGGAAATCAACTACGCTGAACAAAATGGCTATCTCAAAATTTTGATTGGATGTGTTTGGGGAATGATGGGCGTGGGGGGGGGGCTTTTCAAAGTTTCTACGACAACTCCTTCGATACGAAGTGCCCGACTGAAGAAGAAGAAAAAAAAAACACATCGTGCCCACATAGTTCTTTACTTAGTCAGCGCTAGCGCGCTGCCTATGATTCTTAAGGAGATAAGAAATAACAGTTTTTTTCTAATAGAAGCAACGAGTAAAACATCTTTTGGATAATCTAGGCCAATACAATTAACGTCAAAGGCGTTTTTGACATTTTTGATAGAAAATGTCAAAGGTCTTTTAATGTAACCATTTATCTTTGCAATTTTGCCATTATATAGCAAAGAAACCAAACATGTCTGGGTTTGCACCCTCTGGTGCAAACCCATTTCTGGACTCTTTGTTTTATTCTGATTTTTGCTTTCGTTTTTTTTTTTTTTTCGCTCCATCGGAATTTCATAAGCAATAGTATCATACATTGCAGATGCGTTATTTTGGTACCCAATTTCATTAGTACCCTTGTCACACATTAAACATAACACAAAATCAAAATCAGGGTTTGTGCATTGAACAGCACCAGACACGCTACATCGATGCTATGTTTCACCTTCTGTATTTTCCTGGAAATATAACAAAACCGAAATCTGTCATAGCATGTTCTCATGTCTTCCGGAATTCGATGAATAACTAGAAAATGTCGAATCACTTTCTGAATTTTTTCTTCTTTAAATAATCACTTTTGTGAAATATGGAATATATTTCCCAGTTATATAGAACACTTTGCAGTTTCTAACTCATTTTCGATAAAGACTTAGGTACACCTTCTGTGCAGAGCGTGACGGTATACAATTGAGCTGAATGGTTAGTGCTAAGTATAAATTACATGAAGATATTGACTCTCGCCTTCGGTGCTTGCAGATACTTATACGTATCTATTACATTTAGAAAATCGTATCTGTTTTTAAATTTATTATGCGTATCTATTGACTTTCTTAAAAAAAAATTCTAAAAATAAAATTTGATAATTCGTAGATATTTATTGATATTTTTTTAATTTGATGCTTTATTAAAAGATTATTTTGCAAAATTTCATGTTTCTAACTTGAACTATTGGACTGCAAGCTACAGCTTTACACAACGGTCACCACCACCAGAAATATTCAAGGTTAAGCTTTTTATGGGAAGCAGTCCATCTTATAGCCCAGGATAGCCCAGCCCAAAATCCAGAAGCGGGTCTTTAAGGAGATGTTTAATCTTCCCCATTTGTTATATTTGCAGTCTCCTTGAACTTACGACGCGTCATTATATTTTGAAAATGAATATGGCAAACCGTCTAACCAGTACATAGAGGGACTTTTATGCATATCTCTCAAAACAAAGCTTATGTAAAAAGTTGTTTGAAAGCTAGTAAAGAGCTAGCCAGTACCCAAGGGATCGTACTTTTTATGCCGTGTTTGGTGCCATATACCCCGTTCGGTGCCGATAAATCTTGACAAAGAAACTCAAAGCTGTTATGTCAAGATTTCCTGTAGTCATTTCTGGCATGACGCCCGACTTCTTTATTTGCTATCGACCGAATTTGTCCCAAGTTTCTACAACCTTCCCTTCCATACATTACGGCCGAAGAAAAAAAAAATATAAACCATATTTCTTTGCGAGTTATAAAAAGAAAAAAAGCGCTTTTTTTCTTTTTATTTTAATTTTAGAAATTATTGGTAATTTCTCTTTTTTTTTCTTCTTTTAGCAAGCTTCTTTGCATCAGTCGAAGACAATGTGAATGTCTCAATTCCAGTTATCCCAATTGTAATTGGCTCTCTGGCTCTGTATGGTATGTAATATATCGATTGACTTCATTCATATTGTATTTACTTGTTATATCGATTGATTTTACTAGAAGTAATGAAGCAAACTGAAATAGAATTCAAGTTATAAACTTTAATTTTACTGGTGAGAAATTCTTTAAGGATTTGTATTTTCTTATGTTTGAGCATAAGCCATATTCGAGGTTGGAGCAGAGCTTCTTTGAAAACGTAGAGAGCGGTATATCTTCCCGTGGAGCCCAGAAATACAAAATTAAGATCTTTTCACTTGTTGAAGAGGGATATGAAGATTTTTCGGGAAAAAAAGTTGACAGTCGAAGGAGGAAAAATCATGTGTATATCCTAGGAACTATGTTAGTTATATAGGACTCAGGCATTTTTCATTTTTCAGGCATTGTGTGTTCGTAATTTTGACGGCTTAATCTATATTGTTAAACAGTTTCGTTATGACATAAACAGTTGAAATTCAATCAAGCAGTTTGACCTTAAAGATTAGCCTTTAAAAAATGCAATAAATGCATGGACCTACAACTTACAACAAAAGAAGAAGACTCATGTTCATCGCCGTACAGAACTGCCATTCGGAATTTTCACGGAATTTAAGCTTGTTTTCAAGCAAGCATGAAACCGAAGTTTTAAAGTAACTGTTTGCACGTTTGCTCAAAGCACTGCTTAAAATATTAGGTGATTATTTGTATTGACTTTAAAAGTATTTTGTACTCTTGAGTGCAATTTTATTAATTGGCCTCTGTATTTCGTCTTCATTAAAATTTAGTTTTACCTCCGAATAACATCAAATCAAACCGTTTTCTATCGCTTCTCTATTCTGAAATAAACCGCTGAGTGACTAGTTCAAATGCTTTGCTGGGTGTTTTCTAGAAGGTAAAAAGAAGGAACGAGAGAAGAGAGCTTCCATTAAAATATTTTTTTAGGCCTTCTTATACAGCCTCAATGTAACAACTAAGTTCTAATGGACTTACCGAGTATATGAGGTAATCTAGTACGTGATTGGAAAGAAAAACGAATTGATTTTCCGGTTTCAATGACTTACTTGCCTTATTCTTTTGCTGCGACGAAAGCTAATTTTTTAATACTTTAAGCTTGTCGCTGAAGTCTTGTAATGGCTTTTTGCCTTTCATCTAATTTTAACAAAGTAGGTTACATACGCTGTTCTAATAAAACTAATGGTATATTATCGGTAGGGATTTTCATTTCAATATCAACTTGTTTGTAAACTTGCTCCACTATTTGAGGAGAAAAAGAATCAATCCATTCTATTCTCCAGGCGTGAAGTGTGTTGTTGCACAAAAATACGTCTGATCAAGTTTCGAGTGTAACCAACCCAAGTATATCATCTTTTGCATCGATTAGCGTCTTCGGGAATTTTTTGGCTTTATTAGTTAGAGTATTAAATATTATGAATGTATCTGCTGAGTCCAAAATTACTACTACTAGTACTACTAACAACTCACCGCAGCGCCTAGCCGCTTGAGGCCAACACAGCTACGGACGCTCCTCCTCCATTCCAATCTATTCAAAGCATCCCTCTTTACATCAGTCTTCATTCAGTCTTCGAAGCGAAAACACTTGTTTTTGGACATTTCAAAACACTTCGGAATTTCATTATTTCACTACCATGAACTTTAATTAATTCAGGAACTATAGAAGTTTCACAATAAGTGAAATAGTAAACTTCAACAGATCAGTGGAAGTGATAAGCTCGCTGTGGGTGATTAAGACTTGATTAATTTCTGTCGAAAGAAGTGCGCAAAAAAGTGGGATTTATGGATATTTGGACAGTAATCCCACCTGAGAAATAGTAAACGTGCAAACAGGGTTCACAAATAAACCCCCATGCGAGTATGCTTCTTTTTTCGGCTTATTTATTAGGCTACGAGATGACAGAAGTTATTTTAGCATCGATTCAGGCATTATCCGAAAAGTTACAAGCAATGGATTCGAAGCTAAATAGCCGGCAAGAGCCTCAGAACTCAGCAAGCGAGGCAATACAACATTTGTCAAATGAATTAAGAGTTGGAATGACGGTAATAAAATCGGAAGTATCTGCAATAAAAACTAGAGTCCAAAACACAGAGAAACTAAGTACACTCCAGGACTCCCGTGTACGAATTCTCAAGAAGGAAGCTCGAATGAAGAACTTAGTTATTTATGGGTTGCAGGAAAGCAAAGCCGATATTTCTTTTAAAGAAGAGTTAGCGCGTTATCTTGAAAGAAGGGTTCCCGAAAGTAAAATCCGGCCTCACGATTTACAGGATGTTTTCAGATTGCCATCAGAATCGGGACCACGTCCTATACTTATTCGGTTTTCAAATGCGTATCAAAGAGACCTTATTTTGCGCAACGGTAGAGTTTTTGGACAGGAACGAGTGTTTGTAACTCCGGATTATTCACCTGAAGAATGAGATATTAAAAGCAAATTAAAATCGATACATCAAGAGGTACGCACCAAGAACCTGAAACCTAAGTGGAAGAGAATGAAGTTAATAGTTAATGAAACCACGTACGAGTATAATAGAGAAACTGGCACTGTGCGATCATATAATTGACGTACCCAAGTTGAAGCCGCAAACAATCCAGTGGAGGGAACGAGCTCCCAAACTCGCAGGGAAAGAACAAGCAGTTTCCGGTCTCAATCAGGAGACACAAGAGTAAGATCCTTGTTAATAGAGACTGTTGTGTCAGAATTTGAATCAGCTTTTGGGAGTGAGGGCGAAGATAACAACTATCAGAACTCGAATAAACGAGATCTAAGCCTCAATAGTAGTGTAGAACAAGAGCCAAGTAAAGCAGCAAGAATGGAGAATGAGAGAAAAAACAGTGAAAAATAGGAACTCGCGAGCAATGGGAAACAATTTAAACGTTTTTTGTTTGGTCATTGGAATATTCAAGGTCTCACAAGTGAAAAGTTGGAAAGTATTAAACAAACAAACGATTCTGACGTGTTGGGTATTGTAGAGACGTGGAAAAGTGTAGAGGAAAGTGTGAATATTGAGGGATATGAAGAGTTTAAAGCATGCAGGAAAACAAAGTAGAAATAGTAGAACGTACGGGGGTCTCTCTGTGTTCGTGAAAGAAAGAACGTTTGCTTCAGTTAAAAGGCTACCTAGTAAATCTGAGAATGTTGTGTGGATTATGCTTCGTTTAAAGTGCTCAGTAATGTATATTATGTTAGGTTCCGTATATTTACCACCCCAGCCTAGCTCATATTCAATCGAGATACTTTGAAACTTCTGTCTGAGGAAATGGCTGCTCTACGTTTGAAGTATCTGCGCATGGGATTTATGTTGATGGGGGATTATAATGCGTACACGGCCGATTTTTTGGAACAACGTGAAACTTGGGATGGTTTTAATTTTGTAGATCCTTCAATTCAAGAAGAAGAAAGTTTGGAGAATTTAAGGGGGAGGCATACAAAGGACAAGGGAAGGAAAAAGAACACTTGGGGAAGTAAGCTTTTACATTTTTCTGGGGAGTATGGTTTGGTTATGGTTAATGGGAGGGTTGGAAAGGATAAGGGGATAGGAGAGTTTACATGTTTGTCGGGTAAGAACCTAAGTTTAATTGATTATATTTTAGTTGATGGTTGTCTTTTGTCGTTCTGTGCGGATTTTGAGGTTCTGGAAATAGTTGGCTCCAACCATTTGCCATTGCTGTTAGAGATCAGAGTAGAAGATCGTCGACGGAAAAATAAGGTTACAGAAAAGGTTTGGAGAATAGTGTACTAGATTTAAGAAAAAATATAAAATAGAGAGAGCAGTAGATATTTATGATGAGAATTTATTTAATGTTAATGTAGGAAACGAAAATTTAGAGAAAGAGATGGAGAAGATTATTGAGTTAGTTGAAGTTGGCAAAGTAAGTGAAGCAGTATGTAATTTAGAAGAATCGCTGAGGCAGATATGCGAACTACGGAAAGAGAAGAAATCGACGAAAACATTTTTTGATTACGAGTGTGAGAGTCTTCGACTCATTGTACAAGAGAGCCTGAGGAAAGTACGGTCATCCCAACATCAAGGAATAGAGAATAATTTAAAAATTTACAGAAAGAATAGAAAGCGGTGTAAGAAGATGTTAAGAGAGAAAAAACAAAGCTAAGTAGCGAAGAAAGAAACAGAACTTCTTAAAAAAGATACACATCAATTCTGGAAAGCTGTACATAGGTCGCTGAAGGGAGAGGCACACAAGACATGTTCTTTGGAACCTGAAGAGTGGGAGCAGCACCTCAGGACACAATCGGTAAACGGAAACCGAATGAAAGAAGATCTCCAAAACATTCTACCAGAAATTGTACCTTTTGGACCCATGACAGAAGGAGACACGAAATTGATAGCACCAATTTCGGAACAGGAGACATGGGAGGCTATGAAATCAGCTAAAGAAAAAGCTACAGGTAGAGGCGGAATTCCACTACGAGTATGAAAAAGGCAAAAGAAATATGCATACCCGTTTTAACTGTCGTTTTCAGCCACATAGTTTATTGTGCACCTGGCCAATAGAATGGACAACATCTATAGCTGTACCATTATATAAAAGAGGAAACAGCAAAGAATTCTCGAATTACCGACTGATCCAGATTTCTTCCATAGTTAGCAATATTTTTTGCAAGATAGTAGATAGTCGGCTAAGAAAATGGCTAGAAGAATTCGGGAAATTAATAGAGGAGCAGGACGGGTTTAGGAAAGAAGGGGGTACAATAGAGCAGGTTTTTATTTTGCATAGTATAGTTAGAAAAGGAATCATGAAAGGAGGGGGAAGGATTTACGTATTGTTCCTGGACGTAAGAGGGGCTTTTGATAATGTGATCAGAGCTATGCTAGTTAAGTGACTTTTGGAGATCGGATTACCTGTAAATTTTGCTAGATTAATTGTAGGAATATATAGTTCAGTAGGCCTAGTTGTTAGAATACTAGGTAAGGTATACGGGAGAATTTTGACGCAAATAGGTTTAAAACAGGGATGCCCACTGTCACCGACTTTGTTCAACGTATATATTATATAGTTGATTTCTTCAAGGAGAAAAGTACTCCGGAAGTACTTATAAGTGTTTCGAAAATTTGAATGATTTTCTTTCCTGATGATATTGCTCTCATAGCACAATCGGCAATAGAAATGCAAACATTATTAAACATGATGGAGGAATATTTGGACATGGAAGGGTTAGAATTAAATAAGAAGAAAACGGTAATTGTAGTTTTTAGGAAAGGTGGAAAATTAAGGAAAGATGTTGAATTTAGATTTAAAGGTGATTTTGTAGAGATTAAAAAAGAATTCGTGTACTTAGGAGTTAAGTTTTTTTTGGAATGGTAAGTATGCACAGTAAGTTCAGCATAGAGTACAAAAGGGAAATACATGTATGAATTTAATTTTAAAAAGTGAGGTTTAGTACAGGAAAATGAGCTCCAAAAAGAGGTTGACCCGAAACAAATTGCAACAGAAATGATTTTTACATCATCTTGTAGAGAAAAAAAAAACTGAACACATATTCATTTTCGCATATTCTGAGTCGACGCAAAATAACCGTTTTTTGGCTTTTAAGGCTATTTTTTCCGTTATTCGAATAAAAATCGCAATTTTCGTGGACATCCGTTTTTCTTGAACTGAAGTATGATTCTAATCCAAAATAACATGGCGAGACCGAAAACGAAGTCGGATTTAGCGTAAGAAGCACCATACAAAAAGTAACTGCATTTTTTCGACTTTTTTCGCCTAAAAAATACAATTTTCGTTGTAGCCCGATTTTCTTGAATGAAAGTGTGGTTCTGACTTAGAATCGCGAGCTGAGACCGAAAATAGAATCAAATAGGTTGTTCACTGAACCAGAAAAAAAAATCGTAATCATTAATGAATGATCTACATTTTTTTAGAAAATAATTAGGGAAAGTGAATTACAAACCGAACTGGTTTTCAGTGGTCAGTATCGTAAATCACACTTAAAACCCTCTTCGTATACTATTTAGGGTCAACCCATAGTGTCTAATCTTCACAGTCTATTAAATAGAATCAATCTTATCAAAAATACAAAATAGAGAATCAGATTCCAACTAGTTTCACAACTTCTTCATCTGGAATGGATTAACGACTAGGGTTCTAGGTTCTCTTCATGATTGTTGCTGTCGATTTTTAGGGAGTTGGAACACATTGTTCCGTTGCAGGTTCTGCATGCTGAAATACAAACTAAGCCGTTTTTAAAGCAGCTACACCTCGCTGAACTACACTGTACACGACAGGAGCAGTTCACGATCTTTAGGAGCATACGCGGGGGTGGTGGGAGGTCAGTTGTTAATGGGTACAAGAAGTCATCTTTATTCTTCCGTCCCCATTCCTCGGCTTTCAGTTCCGGATCAGGCTCCCCGGTCCATACCTGAACTTGATAAAAAACTCTATAGCTATGAAACTTGGTTGCATCAAAAGTTGGTGGCAGATGTTCTGGGTGAACAAAAGAGTTTGCCGTTGTCACTTTCTTTTCAAAAACTTCTATGCGGAGTTTGTTCAAGTTCCCTCCTTTCGACGAACCGTATATGATCAGCAGGGCCTCTTCACCAGCGGTCTTGATTTCCTCCTTCGAAGCAGACTTCTGCATGAACACTGCAGCTGATGTTCGGAAATCATTGTCTTCTATCAGCCTCTTCAGTGCAAGACCTTTTCCCACACCGTGGATTCGCGAAGTAGAGTCACAGCCTAACAGGGCGTGAGCAAAAAGGATCAGATGACAAGTATCTTGTCCCAGCTTCTCTTTCAGGGTGTGTATGTCCCATATTCGGGGAGCTTTATTCAACTTTGGCTCAGGTGCGAAGAATAGTTTCTTGCTCGACAAGTCAGTGGTAGCATAAGAGAACCAATAGATCGGTATCGTCCCCAACTACGGTAGTGTCGTGTTACCGTGAAGAGGCAACAGCAGCTTCCACAATCGGGACATCTGCGTCACCTGATGCCTGGGAGACCGAGACACCCTTTGCACGGAGATGATCAGCCAAAGCGCAGATAAACCTGGCTTTGTTTTTCTTGCAAGATAAGAACTCTTCTTTCTTCACCTTGAGCTGCATATCTGCTGTGAAGAAGATCTCACGGCCAACTGTACGACTCCTCTACGAGTGAGCCATATCTTTTATGGAAGCCCCACCATCGTAGCCGTCGAAAACGATAGTGGCAGAAGGGTACTTTCCTGTCACGTAAGTTGCATAATGGTCTAGAATCTCCAGGTATCTTTCATTTTTTGTCCACGGTATCCTGTACAGCAGAGCTCCTCCGTCTAGGATATATCGAGTGCCTTCGGGGAGGGGAAATGAATGCTTCTCAAGGTTGCACTCCTGGGTTATGGCCTTCGCAAGTTCTGGTTTGTTCGCAGTCCGGAGCATGCAGGAGCTGTCAAAAAGTGACGCTGGGTAGGAACACAGTTCGTGTTGAAAGTAATCAGTTTCCGTAAGATTGATCCTTTTCGCGATCATGATAAACCTCTGAAAAAGAAGAGTCGGGTCTAGTCGTTTGCAGTCTCCGCTTGGACTTTGCTTGGTGGTCATCTGGATTGCCTGTTGTTTTCGTCGAAACACAAAGTCAGAGACCAGCTGTCCAGACATGGCGTCAATGACTTTAAGGCCAACATCTTTGGCAGAATCAACGTTGGCAGACGGATAGGCAGTTAGACCATTTGCTATGCTGGGGTCCAAGAGCTTCGGTTAAAAAATTAGCGAACTTAGTTCGCCCGAAGGAGAAATTTTTGACCACTGTATCTCTGAACATTTTCCAAATACATCTGCTATTCCGTCTGCGGATTTCCCAGAATAGTCAGACTCAATCAAATATTTTACTCAATCAATAATAATTGAGCCGAGGAGTGAACGAAAAAAGAAAAATATAGGGAAGGGGGAAGAGGTTCCCAACAGGAAGGATACGGAGCTTTAAACCAAAGCAAGAAAAGGGACTTTAGGGACCTTTATCAATTTAAGGGACCAATAGGGACCTTCACTTGATTTTAGGGACTTTGTGGCAGCCCTGTGTACCTAATCCGTTAATCGTTTGGTCCCTCACAGCTCTGAAGAATACCACAGGCTCATAATACAAGTTAACCTGTTGTGATGATGAGGTCACCTGTTGGTACAATGTGTATTTCAGGGGACGATTGTCTTCTCAATAGATGTCACAGTAAAACAAAAAGCTTGAACTGACATAAAACATCAAAGAATTTGACGCAAAGCAGTAAAGTACAATAATTTATCCTTTAAACTTTTAAAATATTCAGTTCCGAACCACCATTATAAAAACCGACTTCTTACCTGCGCTAATCATTCATTAGAACACTAGCAGATTCACCGGAAAGTATTACTCGACTGTTAGATGGCGGAATTTCGAATAAAATTTTTTCTTGGGGTAGATGGCGAATTTAAATAAAGGTTATGACTGTCACTAACCGGAACTAGTTTTCCACTCGACTTTCTGGCATTACTTGAGGTCTTCGTCTAATTGATTTCTCAGTCAAATCTTGGGAATAAACTTTGAAATCTTTAAAACACTGAGTGATGAATGTGACGATTTTCATTTTTATTGCATTCCGTACCCTTCGAAGTGTCTTATACTAGTGCCTAGTTCAGGTATTTTTACGAACAACCGATCATTTGTTGAATAACAAGTGCCGATTGATTGTCTTTACAAAAATTACCGCAACGCATATTGATGATAGTGAAACTTTTTTGTTTTGCACCATACACCCAATCTGACTTCATTTTCTGTCTCAGCTTGTCATTCTGCATCAGAATCATACTTCATTTCAAGAAAAACGGTCGGATACTAAAATTATATTTTTTTCGGAAAACGTAAAAAAATCGCATTAAAAGCCAAAAAACGGTTATTTTGCGTCGACTCAGAATATGCGAAAATGGATATATTGTTCAGTTTTTTTTCTCTACAAGATGGTGTAAGAATCATTTCTGTTGCAATTTGTTTCGGGTCAAACCTCCATTTGCCTGTACTAGTTGGAAAGATTAGGGACTTAGCAATGCATAAATATTTATTTAGGACTAAACTCCTCCCGGTTATGCATTACGGGTGTGAGCTGTGGGGTTTTAGAGAAAGTGAGGAGTTGGAGACTATGCAAAAAAATTATTTTAAGCGAGTTTTTAGGGCCCATAAATCCACTCACAGTGTTGTACTGGAGGGGGATTTAGGACTAAGTAGGTTAAGAAAAGATAGGTTAATAAGAATGGTGAAGTGTTGGATAAAAATTTTAAGAAGTAAAAATAGGTTAGCGAAAGAAGCATATTTTAGTTTGTTGGAAGATAAGATAGAGGTGGGGTGGCCACAAGAAATTAAGAAAATTTTAGATGAAGTAGGATATTCGTATTTTTGGAATGAAGGTCAGGGATCGAATTCGGATACAGTGGTTGACAAGGTAAAAGAAAGGTTACACGAGCAAGGAATACAGCACTGGCAGGCTCGGAAGGAGGCCTCGGGATCTCTGAGTCTGTATAGTACAGTGAAGGACACGTGAGGGGAAGAAGTTTATTTTAAGTTGGGGTTGAAAGGTGAAGAAATAAAATGGATTTTGAATTTAAGGGGAGGGTCGATTGATATTGTGGAAAGGGAGAGGAAATTTAGGGGTCAGAGTGTTAACCCAGTCCCTTGTCCGATGTGTGGGGAAGATGATGAGGATATTTTTCATTTTTTGGGGAATTGTAAGGAATTGGTGGATCTGAGAAATGATTGTATTTCGTTAGTATTAGTAGTAACCGTACAATGCATTGAAAACCTACACGCAAACCTACGCCTGAGGCATGGATATGTGTGTAGGTTTTCAATGCATTGGACGGTTACCAGGGTCGTGTTTTTCCGAACTTTCTAGGGCGGTGGTAACTATTTAGTTTAAATAATTCTAGGAGGAATTGAGTTTTATGGATGGTATGGAAAAATGGTACTTGTTAAATATTCGGGTAAACATACGACTAAGAAACGCTTCACTATAAATAAGGCTATCGTGTTTTTCCGAACTTTCTAGGGCTGTGGTAACTATTTAGTTTAAATAATTCTAGGAGGAATTGAGTTTTGTGGCTGGTGTGGAAAAATGGTACTTGTTAAATATTCGGGTAAACATACGACTAAGAAAAGCATTTGCAAAAAAGGAGTAATTAGTGATTGGAAAATTTTTTAATGCTTTTACAATCGGAGATGTCTGATTAAGCTTTTGCGAAAAAAAGGGTAATGGAATTTGCGAATTGGAGGAGATGTCGTGACAAAAAAGGAGTAATTAGTGATTGGAAAATTTTGAGGGAGATGGGCTTGCATGGAGGATTGAGTTGCTTGAGAGTTCAGTTAAAGGGGATACAGTTGCATGGGGGGTTTCGATTATACACGGGTTCAGTTACAAGGGGGGTTCAGTTGCACGGGGGGTATCCCTTTTTTCGTAAATCGGGCTCCCTGTTTTCAAAATCCCTTTTTCTTCTGAAGCGTGGAGCATTTGGTGGCTAGATATTAAACGTAATGAAATTTAGCACGGAGGTTCAGTTATACAGGGGTTCAGTTACATGGGGGTTCTTTGTGTTAAATAAGTAGTTTTTGTATCTTTTAAAAGAACTTTACGGGGATTGAGAGACTCAGTTGCCTAATTCCGTGTGATTTTTCTTTACTTGATGGTCATTAAAAACGAAATTTTTGTGTTAAATAAGTAGTTTTTGTATCTTTTAAAAGAGCTTTACGGGGATTGAGAGACTCAGTTGCCTAATTCCGTGTGATTTTTCTTTACTTGATGGTCATTAAAAACGAAATTTTTGTGTTAAATAAGTAGTTTTTGTATCTTTTAAAAGAGCTTTACGGGGATTGAGAGACTCAGTTGCCTAATTCCGTGTGATTTTTCTTTACTTGATGGTCATTAAAAACGAAATTTTTGTGTTAAATAAGTAGTTTTTGTATCTTTTAAAAGAGCTTTACGGGGATTGAGAGACCCAGTTGCCTAATTCCGTGTGATTTTTCTTTACTTGATGGTCATTAAAAACGAAATTTTTGTGTTAAATAAGTAGTTTTTGTATCTTTTAAAAGAGCTTTACGGGGATTGAGAGACTCAGTTGCCTAATTCCGTGTGATTTTTCTTTACTTGATGGTCATTAAAAACGAAATTTTTGTGTTAAATAAGTAGTTTTTGTATCTTTTAAAAGAGCTTTACGGGGATTGAGAGACTCAGTTGCCTAATTCCGTGTGATTTTTCTTTACTTGATGGTCTTTAAAAACGAAATTTTTATGTTAAATAAGTAGTTTTTGTATCTTTTAAAAGAGCTTTACGGGGATTGAGAGACTCAGTTGGCTAATTCCGTGTGATTTTTCTTTACTTGATGGTCATTAAAAACGAAATTTTTGTGTTAAATAAGTAGTTTTTGTATCTTTTAAAAGAGCTTTACGGAGATTGAGAGACTCAGTTGCCTAATTCCGTGTGATTTTTCTTTACTTGATGGTCATTAAAAACGAAATTTTTGTGTTAAATAAGTAGTTTTTGTATCTTTTAAAAGAGCTTTACGGGGATTGAGAGACTCAGTTGCCTAATTCCGTGTGATTTTTCTTTACTTGGTGGTCATTAAAAACGAAATTTTTGTGTTAAATAAGTAGTTTTTGTATCTTTTAAAAGAGCTTTACAGGGTTTGAGAGACTCAGTTGCCTAATTCCATGGGTTTTTCTTTACTTGATGGTCATTAAAAACGAAATTTTTGTGTTAAATAAGTAGTTTTTGTATCTTTTAAAAGAGCTTTACGGGGATTGAGAGCCTCAGTTGCCTAATTCCGTGTGATTTTTCCTTACTTGATGGTCATTAAAAACGAAATTTTTTGTGTTAAATAAGTAGTTTTTGTATCTTTTAAAAGAGCTTTACGGGGATTGAGAGACTCAACTGCCTAATTCCGTGTGATTTTTCTTTACTTGGTGGTCATTAAAAACGAAATTTTTGTGTTAAATAAGTAGTTTTTGTATCTTTTAAAAGAGCTTTACGGGGATTGAGAGACTCAGTTGCCTAATTCCGTGTGATTTTTTCTTTACTTGGTAGTCATTAAAAACGAAATTTTTGTGATAATTCTAGGGCAGGGGTAACTATTTAGTTTAAATAATTCTAGGAGGAATTGAGTTTTATGGATGGTATGGAAAAATGGTACTTGTTAAATATTCGGGTAAACATACGACTAAGAAATCTATGATTTGGGATGTGTGGGTTGCTATTTTTTTACTTTTCTGGGCTGGATTTCTTAGCCTTTCATAGGTGTGTATGATATTTTCTTGATAAAACATAGCAGTGACTACATCAGATGGTTTTGTAGTGCAGTGAGTTGTTACTAGTAGTAGTATTTTCGTGTTTTTTGCAAGCCATTCATACTATACCTTAAATGCATTCAGATATTTTCTTGATAAAACACGTTTTTAAACTACATGCTATTTGCATGCCTTTCCTTGGCACCTTTCCAAACGAGCGGGAATTCCCCGCCAGTTCCTACACATTGCAAAAAAGTGAGCAGTATGAAAACTCCACGTTTTCAACCAGACTGGTTTTTTAGACAACACACCCACAGAGATGACACACACACACATAGAGACGAGACACGCACACAAACAGAGTCATAGTGAGAGAGATATCCAAAAAGTTGGGTTGATCTAGGTTCACTTAGAGTGGCGCGCCACTCTAAGTGAACCTAGATCAACCCAACTTTTTGGATATCTCTCTCACTATGACTCTGTTTGTGTGCGTGTCTCGTCTCTATGTGTGTGTGTGTCATCTCTGTGGGTGTGTTGTCTAAAAAACCAGTCTGGTTGAAAACGTGGAGTTTTCATACTGCTCACTTTTTTGCAATGTGTAGGAACTGGCGGGGAATTCCCGCTCGTTTGGAAAGGTGCCAAGGAAAGGCATGCAAATAGCATGTAGTTTAAAAACGTGTTTTATCAAGAAAATATCTGAATGCATTTAAGGTATAGTATGAATGGCTTGCAAAAAACACGAAAATACTACTACTAGTAACAACTCACTGCACTACAAAACCATCTGATGTAGTCACTGCTATGTTTTATCAAGAAAATATCATACACACCTATGAAAGGCTAAGAAATCCAGCTCAGAAAAGTAAAAAAATAGCAACCCACACATCCCAAATCATAGATTTCTTAGTCGTATGTTTACCCGAATATTTAACAAGTACCATTTTTCCATACCATCCATAAAACTCAATTCCTCCTAGAATTATTTAAACTAAATAGTTACCCTGCCCTAGAATTATCACAAAAATTTCGTTTTTAATGACTACCAAGTAAAGAAAAAATCACACGGAATTAGGCAACTGAGTCTCTCAATCCCCGTAAAGCTCTTTTAAAAGATACAAAAACTACTTATTTAACACAAAAATTTCGTTTTTAATGACCACCAAGTAAAGAAAAATCACACGGAATTAGGCAGTTGAGTCTCTCAATCCCCGTAAAGCTCTTTTAAAAGATACAAAAACTACTTATTTAACACAAAAAATTTCGTTTTTAATGACCATCAAGTAAGGAAAAATCACACGGAATTAGGCAACTGAGGCTCTCAATCCCCGTAAAGCTCTTTTAAAAGATACAAAAACTACTTATTTAACACAAAAATTTCGTTTTTAATGACCATCAAGTAAAGAAAAAACCCATGGAATTAGGCAACTGAGTCTCTCAAACCCTGTAAAGCTCTTTTAAAAGATACAAAAACTACTTATTTAACACAAAAATTTCGTTTTTAATGACCACCAAGTAAAGAAAAATCACACGGAATTAGGCAACTGAGTCTCTCAATCCCCGTAAAGCTCTTTTAAAAGATACAAAACTACTTATTTAACACAAAAATTTCGTTTTTAATGACCATCAAGTAAAGAAAAATCACACGGAATTAGGCAACTGAGTCTCTCAATCTCCGTAAAGCTCTTTTAAAAGATACAAAAACTACTTATTTAACACAAAAATTTCGTTTTTAATGACCATCAAGTAAAGAAAAATCACACGGAATTAGCCAACTGAGTCTCTCAATCCCCGTAAAGCTCTTTTAAAAGATACAAAAACTACTTATTTAACATAAAAATTTCGTTTTTAAAGACCATCAAGTAAAGAAAAATCACACGGAATTATGCAACTGAGTCTCTCAATCCCCGTAAAGCTCTTTTAAAAGATACAAAAACTACTTATTTAACACAAAAATTTCGTTTTTAATGACCATCAAGTAAAGAAAAATCACACGGAATT
Source organism: Artemia sinica (assembly GCA_027921565.1). Taxonomy (NCBI): domain Eukaryota; kingdom Metazoa; phylum Arthropoda; class Branchiopoda; order Anostraca; family Artemiidae; genus Artemia; species Artemia sinica. The sequence goes on along the minus strand of CM051266.1, from coordinate 36,758,207 downwards.
AGGCAACTGAGTCTCTCAATCCCCGTAAAGCTCTTTTAAAAGATACAAAAACTACTTATTTAACACAAAAATTTCGTTTTTAATGACCATCAAGTAAAGAAAAATCACACGGAATTAGGCAACTGGGTCTCTCAATCCCCGTAAAGCTCTTTTAAAAGATACAAAAACTACTTATTTAACACAAAAATTTCGTTTTTAATGACCATCAAGTAAAGAAAAATCACACGGAATTAGGCAACTGAGTCTCTCAATCCCCGTAAAGCTCTTTTAAAAGATACAAAAACTACTTATTTAACACAAAAATTTCGTTTTTAATGACCATCAAGTAAAGAAAAATCACACGGAATTAGGCAACTGAGTCTCTCAATCCCCGTAAAGCTCTTTTAAAAGATACAAAAACTACTTATTTAACACAAAAATTTCGTTTTTAATGACCATCAAGTAAAGAAAAATCACACGGAATTAGGCAACTGAGTCTCTCAATCCCCGTAAAGTTCTTTTAAAAGATACAAAAACTACTTATTTAACACAAAGAACCCCCATGTAACTGAACCCTTGTATAACTGAACCTCCGTGCTAAATTTCATTACGTTTAATATCTAGCCACCAAATGCTCCACGCTTCAGAAGAAAAAGGGATTTTGAAAACAGGGAGCCCGATTTACGAAAAAAGGGATACCCCCCGTGCAACTGAACCCCCCTTGTAACTGAACCCGTGTATAATCGAAACCCCCCATGCAACTGTATCCCCTTTAACTGAACTCTCAAGCAACTCAATCCTCCATGCAAGCCCATCTCCCTCAAAATTTTCCAATCACTAATTACTCCTTTTTTGTCACGACATCTCCTCCAATTCGCAAATTCCATTACCCTTTTTTTTTCGAAAAAGCTTAATCAGACATCTCCGATTGTAAAAGCATTAAAAAATTTTCCAATCGCTAATTACTCCTTTTTTGCAAATGCTTTTCTTAGTCGTATGTTTACCCGAATATTTAACAAGTACCATTTTTCCACACCAGCCACAAAACTCAATTCCTCCTAGAATTATTTAAACTAAATAGTTACCACAGCCCTAGAAAGTTCGGAAAAACACGATAGCCTTATTTATAGTGAAGCGTTTCTTAGTCGTATGTTTACCCGAATATTTAACAAGTACCATTTTTCCATACCATCCATAAAACTCAATTCCTCCTAGAATTATTTAAACTAAATAGTTACCACCGCCCTAGAAAGTTCGGAAAAACACGACCCTGGTAACCGTCCAATGCATTGAAAACCTACACACATATCCATGCCTCAGGCGTAGGTTTGCGTGTAGGTTTTCAATGCATTGTACGGTTACTACTAGTATTGGCAGATAGAAGGTGGGTGGAAGGGATTGTAGGATCACAAGTTAAAATGACATTAAGGAATTTGGCTAAGTATGTTGATGAAGGGCTGATACATCGTGAAAGATGTGCCTCTATAAATATTTTCGTGAAAATTCATATATAAGTACGTTTTTCTTTTTTATTTATTTGTGGGTTTTTTTTTTGTGTGTGTTTTTTTTTGGGTTTTGTTAAGTGTATGTTCTGTTTTTTTTCTATGGCCCGATGGCTTTTTTTGGAAATACATACATACATACTTACATACATACATCCTCCCAGGAAGTTCCCATTTACTTTAAACCTTTCTTTTTTGACATCCTTCCATCCCAACCACGGACGACCTGCTTTCCGTTTAGCCCTAGACGGTTTGCCGAAAAGTACAATATTCGGTAATCTTTCATCTTTCATCCGCAGAACATGCCCTAACCATCTCAACCTTTCTCTCATTATATCCCTAGAAAACGGGACTGAACCTCACTTTTCGTACAGCCTACTGTTTGAAATACGGTCAGTCAGTCGTATTATTTACCGTATTAGCCGTATAAGTCAGTCAGCTGTATAATTGCCGTATATGTCCAATACTGACAAAATACTCTTGTCTTAGAATTTTCATTCTTGAAGTATTGGGAAAAAGGTGAAGCTTTACCGAAAATAGTTAGTGGAGGGTAGGGGGAGAAGAGACCCTTGAGACCCGCTCTTTATAATTAAGTTTCAATTTTGAAGTTTCAATTTTTAGCAACGAAAAAAATCGCTCTTTTGGGTGAATTTGCTTTTAGAAAGAAAATACAATTTACCTAAACAAGAGAGAGGGTCTCACCCCTGTCGAACTCCTACTTTTTACACCCAAGTTCAACTTCTAAAAAAAAAAAATACTTTCAACTAAACTAAAGCCAAAAAACGTTTCTTATAACATGCAAGCTAAACTTTAATTTTACAATTTTGGAAAGAGGGATGGGCTGCAACCTTTCCACATCAATTTTTGTTCTATTTAAGTTTAAGTGTCGCTCTTTACTAGATTAAATGAATTTTTTTAATGTAAAATAGACGATTGTCCAGCTTATAACAGCTTCTGTAAGCTTTTGACGGACTAAATTAAATTTATTCTGGAAAAATTATTTTCACGTCATGTTTTATATTTCTCGATTACTTTGAATGTACCTTTTCTTGTGAAATGATTGAAGGGGAACTTGACCCCAGTAGCAGAAGGTCAGTAAAACAGAATGAACTATAATGCAAAGCAGGTATATTCGAAAAAAGATAGTTGAATGGCATGCTCACACCCTGAAATAAGAAAACTTAATATACCTTCATTAAGTCCCATTCACAATGATATATCAATATCAATAACTAATATCAATTTTTCTTTCGATTTTTTTTTTTTTACTAGCCCGTATGCCAATTTCACTCTGTTATAGATTATTGATACTTTCCAAGAAATGTACATTTCTTGGAGTAAGAAATGTGTTTTTACCTTGGATGATCGATTGTTATTTTGACTGTACTGGCAGCAATATGTGTATTTGCTTAATAAGTATTTCAGATTTGGGATTTTTGACTAGCTGGTGTGATTCCTCGCTGTTGGAAACTTAAAAAAAAAAAAAAAAAAAAAAAAAAAAAAAAAAAAAAAAAAAAAAAAAAAAAAAAAAAAAAAACAGATGAAGTTCAACATTGGGAAATTTTCATTCATGCCTATCTTCCATAGCGAGACAAAGCAACTAAATAACAGAAACTAAGGTGGTGCTTTAATCATATACCCAAAAGCTCTAGTCTATTTTCAGGAATGCTTAAGTTCAAAATCATTTCTCAATTTTATTGCTTGGTGCGTAACTGTAGATTCTGAAAAAAAAATACTCACCAAAAAAGACAAAGGAATAATAAAAGAGGATTTTTGATTTTAACTTTCTTAAACTAATTTTTAGTAAACTTTGTGTAGTTATTTCTGTGTTCTTCATGTGAAACTAAAAAATTTATTTTAAGTTAGTATAATTATTTTGAATTTTGCTGTTTGTTTAATTCTTTTTCTCCATACAAAACTATCTTTGTAATGACCTTGTCATAAGAGATCACCACCAATGAGTTATAGTGAGTTGTAACCAAGTCCATGACCAGGGAGGGCACGGAGTTTGCCCCCCCCCAAAAAAAAAAATTGTCCAACTTGTTAAAAAGTGACAAAATTGTATACGAGCAAGTTTTTGATGCGTTTTTAAAGTTTTTTTATTGCAACCTCCCCCCCCCCCCCCGCCAACAAAAATCCTGGATGCGCCCTTGATTGTGAAACCCTCTTTGAGACCCTTGTCAGTTTGGGAGCTGTAGTTTAAAAAAAAATCTTAGTAAATGGTATAGAACAAGAAAGGCAGAAAAATCTAAAGACTTAGATATCTGCATATGGCCTATTGCTTTGATCGATAAAGGTTAAATGAAAATATTGTCATTTCCTAGGTCATTCACTAGATAAGCAATTTCGGAACAATATATTCGATTTTTCCTTAGCAAAAGAAGCAATCAGACTATCTTGCTAAGTAAACACAACTGAAAAGGTGTGAAGACCAACGTTTGTCTAACAATCGATTCAATCAATCGTTTTTCGACTCTCCCTTAGAGGCCGTGGTCCACAACACAACGGTACTTAATTTGCTCTTCGTAATTACTTTCCTATGGAAAGCTGAGAGATTTTGGAAGGAAACAGGGAGTGTTATTTGCAAAGCAATTGGCTTTCAGAGATACACAGAAGTCTTCTATTCGGTAGCATGATCTGTAGTAATTAGATCCAGAGGAAGGTGAACATTTTCTATCCTAGGTAAAATTTTCTCCTCTTTTCCATTGGGAGTCTGATAATAAAATATTTTTAAAAACAAAAAGTAGGAACTATTTTAGAACCATGCCTTCTCGCTATTTGGATTTCTTTTTGCTTATTTTAATTTTATTTCAATTTTAATTATATTAAAACTCGTTATCGTAAAAAAAATACTTTTCAAACAAAAGTTAAGAGCGATATTAAACAGAAATCTTACTTAAAAAAAACTTTTTTGCATGCTGATCAATGCCGATCTCCTGGTTCATTGCCTTGGGCTGGGAGTGCAATGCGTGGTTGGGGGCAAATCATCCGACGTTTCCCATGTTTTCCCCCAGGTTTCTCCAGGTACCCATTTTGAGCTGGATTGACTCTGGCTGAGCTTACATGGGTACAGGTATATTAACTGACAATGTGCAGAAATAAAGTTTAAAAACAAATCAAGGTTAAAACCAACATAAATTAGACTTTTGTAAGTAAAACTTAAAACAAAAGTTAACTAAAACGGGGATTAAAATTAAAGCAAGCCAAAAATGAGGGCTGGGTTGTCGCCCCCCTTAAATCGTTTAAAGGCTAGGGTTTCATTTTAATTTTATTGAAAACTAAGCAGACTACCTAAAATATTATCAATTGATGATTTAAAAAGTTTTGATATGTATTAATTTTCTTTGCTTTTGAATGAAGTAGAATTTTAAGGGAAAATTGTGTTAAAAAAGAGTGTTCTTTTTAAATCGTAAAGTAAATAGAAATTCACTTTATTTAACAGATATTTGAGAGTTATTATTTGAGTTATATATCACTTTATTTGAGAGATAGAAAATTCTTGGACTTTTTGTCCTCTAACAATTTGCGACAAGTCTACCTTTATTCTAAAAGTTTTGCTGCGTGAGAGATTGAAGGGGTCAATTTTAAATTTAGGGGACGCTGTAGGGCCGTTTTCTATTTTTAGTGGCATATGTTGAAAATTGCTCTACTTTTCTGGTTAAAAAAGGTCTGCGTAATAGGTCAGGCTTAATGCTTTTCTTTTACAAGTTTGATGCTGATGGGGAAGCAGGCCGGTTGAAGGGCTCAAGGCTCACTCCCTGGATCCAGTTATACATATTGAAAATTTTTGCATGACTCAAAATTTTGCAAAGAAGATTTTCAGATTTTAAAACCCGAAAAATTTACAAAGAAGGTGTCACTTGCCTTCCTCTCTGATAAAACTTTGTGTCGAGAGTGGAAAGAGGGTTACGAGCCAATTTTTGTCCTCGAAGCAAACAGACTTAACATTGTTGCATGGTTCTAGTTGATACAAGGTGCAAGCAATTTCTAGAGCTGGTCCTGCTCATATTGTCGTCTCCTCAGCCTCTTAGGCTTATATCTTAGAAGACAAAAATGAGTAATTGGCGACACATTAGCGAGTAATCTACAGACACATTGCCCATCTTCGCTTATCTCTAAGAAGGCTATCTACCCCTGAAGATCTTCGTCAGAATTCTCAACTCTTCCAGATAGTTGAAAGCGTTGAGAAGCAAAAAAGCCAGGACCAATAGCTCGAAAGAATTAGAAAGCCCTTGCTGCAGTGCGTCGATGTGTGTGGGATACCGCTCAGATTTATTCGTCCTGAGAGATTTGGCTTGTTCAATTCGAACCTAGACGCTGTCGCAGAGATGTTTCCCTTCCGGCGGCATCCAGGCATAACCTCTATGTCATGTATGTTTGGATGTACCAGCAACAGATGGCTAAACATCTGACTAGTCTTCTAGAAAATTTTTGAGGCATCTGAGAAGGGAGGCCATGATATTAAGAAATCAGAACGACTCTGGTTTGGTATTTCAGAGGACCTTGTCATTGCGTAGGAGTAAATCCGAAGCCTCAAAACTGCGGGTTGTGTCTCTACGAGTGCTTCTTAGCATCTATCCCGTTTAAAGGTTTACAAAACTTCAAAACATTGCAAATGACATAACCTCTTCTCTGGATGTGAACGCAGACAAAGCTGAGGCAGTTCGAAAGGTGATTTTGTCAAGATGACGGGCTTGAAGGAGCAAGTTTTCAAGAAAAAAGACAAAGTGACCCTCATGAATGCCAAGAAAGTAGGGTCCTCTGTAGTTGCACATTTCAATTCGGCTCTACTTTTCCAAAGGTTCATCATCGTAGTTTAGTGATGTTGCCTCCAAGAAGACTACCTCAAGTTCTAATTCTTGTACTATTTCACCCTCTCTTTTTGAAAATGAAGGGCTCGTGACATAACCAGACAAGCCAGAACTCGCCAATACGAACTTTCAAACTTGTGGATATGATCGTCCGTCTCCTTCAAAACCTTTGGGTATGTCATGTTTTGTCTTGGACAGTGCCCATTTTTCACCGACTTCTGTGGAAGGTAGAATCAACTGAGAAGGCTATCTTTGCTTCGTCTGATCACTAGATACAAACAAGGCATCCTCGTGCCATGTCTTCTTTGCGGCTATGAGGGTGGCTCATCAATAAAGGATGTTATGCATTTGTGACAAGTAAGATGGTTTGTCGCCAGGTCTTTTTCACGGAAGGAATAAATCTCTGCATGAAAAAAGAGAACTTTTTCATGTATTTTTTCATGCTTGTTTTCTGAAGCTGCTTGGTAACCATTTTGTAGCCAGTAGTTTCACTGTTCCATTCTGCAGGATACGCCGATATTCAGATTTTAAAAAAATCCCCGGGTCTTACCCGTATGATAAACCCCATCATTGCTGTCGATGACACACATCCTGATTTTTTTAATCGATCGTGCCTGAACATGCTCCAAGCATGTGTAATTCTCATCTGAAGCAAAGTTTTGTGGCGTAAGTTTGACGTAGAACGTCACTAAAATAAACGAAAACCTTGGAGCCAATGCTCGTCAGTTGATGCCACTGTGTTATACCGTTCGGGGGATATGATACAGCCTCTCATCAATACGGCATAGTAAAGGGCAAAGCCATTCAAACATGGGTTTCTGACGGAAGTTTTAGAGACTGTTTTGCAGTACTGGATAATAGTTTTGCGTCTCAAGACGACATAATTACAGCAGGAGAGCAGGCTTGGCTGGCAGTCTGCCGATGTTCTGATGCTCCAAACCTCGACACTTTCAAAAGTAAAATGTTTCGCAAGGAAGTGAGCAGTGTCACACTTTAGTACATCTGCAAGAACTACCAATGAGTCAGGCAGTAGCAAAGTGCCACTTGTTACGCATATACTATCATATTCAGATCTGTATATGAAACTAGGCCGAAGTTTTTGTGCCAATTAAGACAGACCTGCCCGTAGATTTTTCTCTTTTTTTCAAGATTGTTAAGAGTTGATCCCGAGTTCAACGTTGTGATAGTGAAAATTGCACCTGTACGAAAAATGAGTTTACCGCTGCTTGTCGTACCTGCAATGGAGCTTCACGTAACAATTCGAAGGCTCATTAAGCATTTAGTGAAGAATAGTGATAGTTCCCAGGGATAACATTTTGAAGCTCCTAGTGTTATCTCTTGTGTAATTCTTTATACATTTGGGCAATAAAAGCAGTGCTTTGATAAATGAAGCTATCACTAGGAACGACTTTGTTGCTTCTTGTTATGTAGACAGATGCTGATTTTTTTTTATTATTATTATTATTTACTTCTGTTTGTTCGTATTTCCTCCTCTCCCAGAACCCTTATTTTTACCTTTGTGAACGGAGAAACTTGAATCCATGCTAGAGTTAACGGGTATATTGCTATTTTTTTTATACTAAAAACTTGGATTTTATTATTTTTTTAAGGATTTAACATTTGTTTTCTTCTTATAGTAAAACAAGATTCAAAAATGATTTCAGAGCAATAATTTGACCAAGCAAGGTGTATCAGTCTATAATTTTAGAGAATTTTCGTTTTTTGTGTTTTTTTTTTTTTTGCAAAATAAAACAAAGAAAAACATAAAATGTAAAAAAAAGAACAATTTTATAACTTGCATAATTTAGGGTCATTATTCTCTGAACTTCACTTGTCCATTTTAAAGATGAAAAGATTAGAAGAAGCATAGAGCAACCAACCTTTCTTCTTGCTCATATTTTCACCCTGCCTTGCCAACTGGGAGTGTTTTTCTCTTACTCAAGTTCAATAAAAAAAAAAAAAAAAAAAAAAAATGTGGAGTTTAGACTTTCGCGTCACGTTTGCATTCTATAGGGTACACTTTCTTCTGTGAATATCCTCACGAGAAGTGACTGCAGAAAATTAAAAAATTGCGAACAGTAAAAATTTAAAAAGTTTGAAAAGGGATTTGGTTGTCTCGAATCATGACCTCCAGTATTTTATTAAAAAACATCAGTGCAGAGCTTTTTTTTTATTAAAGACCTAAACATGTATCAAAGGCAACGCGTTAGCGCCACCCTTCTTCCTAACTCCTTATGATATCCGACCAAATTTTGAGATAGTTGTTTTATCCAAAAGAGTTTAAAGGTCCTGTAAATATGGCTCTGTGGATGAAATGACGTCACAGCCCCTGGGGCTAGGGCCGTAAACTATACAAAATGGCGTTGGTGGCAGATTTAATCTTGGGTGTTATTTTGGCTCAAAACTTTTAGGGATTTTTCCCTAGGTTAAGAGGAGCACACCTTTTCACTGGTGCTGGATGGATTAGGGAGGCTAGAAACGGGCCAACAAAAGTTAGGAAGCGCCACCCTTCTTCCTAACTCCTCATGATATCCGACCAAATTTTGAGATAGTTGTTTTATCCAAAAGAGTTTAAAGGTCCTGTAAATATGGCTCTGTGGATGAAATGACGTCACAGCCCCTGGGGCTAGGGCCGTAAACTATACAAAATGGCGTTGGTGGCAGATTTAATCTTGGGTGTTATTTTGGCTCAAAACTTTTAGGGATTTTTCCCTAGGTTAAGAGGAGCACACCTTTTCACTGGTGCTGGATGGATTAGGGAGGCTAGAAATGGGCCAACAAACTTTTTATCCCTAATCAGTTTAAAACTTGCAGCCGTATGTCCGTTGGCTAAGAAGAGCTTAATGTAAAAAAAAATGTTCAGTGGAATACTACTACTACTACTAGCAACTCACCGCAGCACCAAGCCGCCTGAGGCCGACACAGCTACGCACGCTCCTCCTACACCCCAATCTATTCAAAGCCTCCCTTTTTACACGCGCCCACGAAGTTCCCATTTCCTTTAAATCTTTCTTTATGATGTCCTCCCACCCCAGACGGGGACGACCTGCTTTCCGTTTAGCCCTAGATGGTTGGCCGAAAAGAATAATCTTCGGCAATCTGTCATCCTTCATCCGCACAACGTGCCCTAGCCACCTCAACCTTTTTTTCATTATAGCCCTAGAGAGCGGTATTGAACCACATTTTTCGTATAGCCTATTGTTTGAAACACGGTCAGTCAGCCAGGTACCCAGAACAATCCTTAAGCAATTTCTCTGGAAAACATCTAGCAAATCTTCATCCACTTTTCGGAGCGTCCATGCTTCAGAGCCATATTTGACCACTGTCATAACTGTAGCTTCTAATATTCTAATCTTGGTTTGCAGACTTATCTTCCTATTCTTCCAGACTTTTTTTTAACTGTGAAAAAACACCCTGAGCCTTGGCTATTCTATATTTAACATCTTCACTGCTCCCATCATCTTTACTAATAATACTACCAACGTAAGTGAAGCTGCCCACCTGATCAATCTTTTCATTATCCAACGTCACCTTTTCATCTTTACTTATTCCTAGCCTTAGTGACTTAGTCTTCCTAACATTAATTTTCAAACCAATTCTAGCACCCTGAACTCGCAAAACCTCTAAAACTTCATTCATTTTGCTCACACTTTCATCTAGGATGCTTAAATTATCAGCATAATCCAAGTCTAGGAGACTTTTTCCTCCCCATTTGATTCCGTGGTCTCCCATTGCCTTTCCTGTGCTCCTTAAAACAAAGTCCATCAAAATAATCCATACAAAGGGGGATAGAACATAACCCTGATTAACTCCTGATTTAATACAAAACCAGCTGCTAACCTCGTTTCCTACCTTAACCGCAGCAGTGTTATTCTCGTACATAGCACTAATCACTTTAATGTATTTGTCTGGTGATTCATAATTTTCAGTAACTTATTTCTAACCTCAGAGCCACCATATTTAAGAAACTCATTTACCACCCTATCAGCACCTGGAGCCTTATTATTCTTTAATCCTTTTAGCACTGTTGCTAATTCCTCCTCACAAAACAAATCTTCCTTCACATCCAAGGTATCACAAACTTTTTCATTTTCGCTTTATTTTTTCCTGCAACTCTATCTCGGTTAAGCAAATTCTCAAAATGTTCATCCCATCTCTCTTTAGTTTTTTCCTTATCGCTAATTGCAACCCCATTCCTATCTTTATCTGGGCCAAGTCCGGATTGACTACTCCCTCTCAATTTGTTAACGTGCCAGTACAATATTTTATTATTATGCCGTCTAGCTGCATCTTCCAGATCCTCGCCAATTTTATCCATGGTCTCCACTTCACACCTCCTTAGTTCATATTTTAATGCTTTCTCCACTTTCTTTACATTTCTTTTGTTTTCATGCGATCTATCACTCAGATAATTCTTGTACAAGTCCTTTCTCCTTTCTATTAAACATAAAGCTTTTTCACTAATATTCTTAGCTGCAGTTCTAGCTTTCTTCCCTAATACACCTTCAGCAACTTCACAAATTATTTTTCTAAAATTATTCCAACCATCTTCCACATTATCAAATTTTAAACTCTCAAGTTTAGTATTCAACTGTTCCTGGAAAGTTTCTCTCAAATTCTCATCCTGGAGTCTACCAACATCATAACTTCCAGGGAGGTAGTTACCCTTCCGATATTTCAGCTTTAAATTAACCCTTGACACTTCTAGATGGTGATCTTTACTTTTAACATCAATAACAGCACTCCTATATACCCTAGTATCTTGTATTGATCCTGCCAGTCTTCGGTCTACTGTAACATAATCAATAAGGTTTGCTGTCTTATCATCACGTGAATGCCATGTTAACTTATGAGCCATTTTATGACCAAACACTCTATTGGTTATAACTAGATTGTTATACCTACAAAATTGCAAAAGTCTGTATCCATTACTGTTTTCTTTTCCTACACCAAATTTACCTAGGCTGGGATACTATCTATCTCTATTTCTGCCAACCTGGGCGTTAAAATCTCCAAGTAATAACATCATATTTCTACCTGGGACCCTGTCTATTTGCTCCTGTAACTGTAAGTAAAATTCATCTAGTATCTCCGTCAGTCGGTTCTACAGGGGCGTATACTACTATAACTGATACCCTGAACTTTCTAGTCATAAAATGAGCAATTAGTATTCTATTATTAATACCTTCCCAGCCTAAACAAGACTTAGCAGCTTCCTTATGCATCATGAGCCCTACTCCCTGTCTATGTACCCCATCCTTCCTGCCTGAGTAAACAAATTATATATCACCTAATTTCATGCTTCCTACCCCTGGGATATGAGTTTCTGAAATTCCTAATAAATCCAGTTCGAATTTTCTGAATTCGTCAGTCAAAATGTCGATACAATAGGCATTTTTTATTGTCCTAACATTCCAAGTTCCAATTTTCATGTTCTTTAAATTATTGAAATTATTTTCGCCTCAGGAAACGCAATGATCCCGGATACCAGTGCAGGACGGGGATCACACATCTTCTCAAGTCTACACCGAAGTACTTAAGCCGGCTTAGAACCGGACAGCAAGAAGTCCCTGGGACCTCCATGAATGGAGGCTTTGTGCAATCCTGGGCCCATCTTGGTCACAACATGGTTTTCAGCACTTGGCGATGCTCTTCTATCAACAAGAGTCGAAATCCTGCATAGACAGTCCCAAGCCTATTACCTCCGACTCATTATATATTCATGCCTACAAATATTATGCTACTACGGGGAGGCAACCCATAATAGATAAATTAGCTAGGAAGAGGTTTTTCAGCCCAAAGATGCCCATCAAAACATACCAAGCCCAGAAATATTGTCCATTAGTCAGAATCCCGTGCGAATGCTGTGTCGTTTACTAGGCTATAATTTCCTCGAGGGGTGCCACGCCTCAAGTGGGAATAGAGTTGACCGCAAGGTCCCCAGTCTTGCAGGTACCCCGGAAAGGTCGAGGCAGCCCTTTGCAGAGGCCGTTGTCCATAGATCTGGATCTTACGCCCTGCCGCAGTTGTCCTCCTATAGAAGATCCTCCCGCGATGGTGTTCTGCATCACCATGCAATTTAACCCATTACTGGGAGAAGGTTTGCAACTCATGGGACTTGTGGACAAACCAGTGGGTCCTTTTGAAGGTACATTTGAGGGGCCTTCTTCCTCCTCCGCCTGTATTTATGACCCCGGGCGAGGGTTCCCCAGTTTCTATTATGGACCCCCAGGGGCAAGGTCCCCCCCTTGGTCCGTGCCTCCTATGGAAGTACCCTACATATCTGTAGAGCGTTCCCCTTTCGCCACCTAGGGACACGCTGAATGGCCTGGGGGAGGCTAAGAACATAAAAATGAAATTAATTAAAAATATTATGTTTCCTTTAAACATGGAAAATGGTATAGTCTTCTGAATGACTTTTTAAATATCAAATTATTATAGGGAATATGGGTTCCAATGCAGAAGGAAAAATCGAAAAAAATTGGTTCTGCTGGAAACCAGGCGTGACAAAGGACCAACGAACTATTTTCTCTAAGTGTTTGAAACCTACAGCCATAAGTTTCAGGGCTAGGAGGACCCTAATAGACGATGAAAAAAAATTATTACTTTGCCTGAAAATGGAACCCGAAAAGGAGCCAAAATTTTGTTGATTTTTCTGAACAGCTCGAAACTTAGAGTTGTAAGTCTTTGAGCCGAGCGATCCTGATATTAAAACTATTTTAGTTTTGACAATAGACCCTACCAAAATTTGGTCCCCATCAGGACCAAAAAACTTCTGATCGGCTTGAAATTTATCTTATTTTTTCCCAGGGCCATAGTAACATCAATGCACAAGAGTGAATAAAAATAAACTTTGGTTCCCCCCAGAATAGGGCCAAAAATTTGTTTTTAGGGAACGAAGCCCCTGAAAATGGTCTATAATATTTCTTACGGAATGGCTTGAAATTTTTAAGGATCGTTTTCTGTGCTAATTTATTTTCATTGGATGTGTTTGGAGGAATGATAGGCGTGAGAGGGGGGTTAGTCACCCTCCAATCACTTTCGACTATTACAAAGGGCACTTGCCCTCTCAATTTCGAATTGAATGAGCCCCTTTTGAAGTTTTACGACAGCTCTACAACCTTTGCCCCTGGGGCTCTAAAATCTTATATGCCCCCTGGGCATAGTCTACCACCCTTGCCCTGAGGGCTGTGTATGTGTGTGTGTGGGGGGGGGGGGTTGTCATCCTCAAAAACCTAATTTCCATAACTTAGAACTACGTGGAATAAAATGGCTATCTCAAAGTTTTAATTAGATGTGTTTGGGGAAAAGGTGGGTGAAAGAGGTGGGTTAGTTGCCCTCTAATCACTTTCAACTATTAAAAAGGGCACTAGCCCTTTGAATTCCCAATCGAATGAGCCTTTTTTTAAAGTTTCTATGACAACGCCTTTATAAAAACCTTATATGCCCCCAGGGCATAACTTACAACCCTTGTCCTAAGGGCTGTGGGGGACTGTCCTCAAGAACATAATTTCTATATGGAAATCAACTACACTGAACAAATTGGCTATCTCAAAATTTTGATTGGATGTGTTTCGGGAAATAGTGGGCGTGGAAGGGGTGTTAGTTGCCTTCCAATCACTTTCGACTCTTAAAAAGGGCACACGCCATTCCAATTTCCAATTGAATGAGCGCTTTTCGAAGTTTCTACGACAACTTCTTCGATTCGAAGTGCCCTGCTCTAAAGGAAAAATTTAATAAACAATACATTAGTCAACATCATTCTTATATATCCCCAGGGCATAACTTAAAACCCTTGCCCTGAGGGTTGTGGGGGAGTGTCCTCCTCTCTACTTAGTCCCCGCATCTTGTCTCGTTCCCGAGTGTTCCTGTTCTTTACTTAGGCAGCGCGATCGCGCTGCCTATGATTTATACGACAACTTTCTATATAAACCTTACATAACCCCAGGGCATAACTTACAACCCTTGCACTGAGGGCTCTGAGGGGGGTTTTCATCCTAAAAGACCTAATTTCCAGAACTTTCAAATACGTTGAACAAAATGTATATCTCAAAATTTAGATTGGATGTGTTTTGGAAAATGGTGGGCGTTAGAGGGGCGTTAATCGCTATCCAATCACTTTTAATTATTAAAAAAGGCTCTAGCTCTTTCAATTTCCAATTGAATGAGCCCTTTTGAAGTTTCTACGACAACGCTTTCAATAAAAACTTTATATACCCCAGGGCATAACTTACAACCCTTGCACTGAGGGCTCTGAGGGGGGTTTTCATCCTAAAAGACCTAATTTCCAGAACTTTCAAATACGTTGAACAAAATGGATATCTCAAAATTTTAATTCGATGTTTTTGGGAAAATGGTGGGCGTGAGAGGGGCGTTAGTCGCTATCCGATCACTTTCAACTATTAAAAAAGGCACTAGCCTTTTCAATTTCTTATTGAATGAGCCCTTTTGAAGTTTCTACGACAACGCTTTCAATAAAAACTTTGTCATCCTTAAAGACTTAATTTCCAAAACTTTCAACTACGTTGAATAAAATGGCTATCTGAAAATCTAGGTTGGATGTGATTGGGGAAAAGGTGGGCGGGAGAGGGGGGTTAGTTGCCCTCAAATCACTTTCGACTATTAAAAAGGGTGCTAGCCCTTTGAATTTCAAATCGAATGAGCCCTTTTTCAAGTTTCTACGACAAAGATTTCAATAAGAGCTTTATATTACCCCAGGGCATAACTTATAATCATTGCCCTGAGGGTTTTGGGGGAGTGTCCTCTTCAAAATATATTTTCTATCTGGAAATCAACTATGCTGAACAAAATGGCTGCCTCAAAATTTTTATTGGATGTGTTTGGGGGAATGATGGGAGTGGGGGGTCTAGTTGCCCTCCAATCAACTTCGACTATTAAAAAGGGTACTAGCCCTTTGAATTTCCAATTGAATGAGCCTGTTTTGAAGTTTCTACGACAAAGCCTTCTGTAAAAACCTTATATGCCCCCAGGGCATAACTTAAAACCCTTGCCCTGAGGGCTCTGGGGGAGTGTCCTCCTCAAAAACATATTTTCTATCTGGAAATCAACTACGCTAAACAAAATGGCTATCTCAAAGTTTTGATTGGATGTGTTTGGGGAAATGATGGGTGTGGGGGGGCTAGTTGCCCTCCAATCACTTTCGGCTATTCAAAATGACACTAGCCCTTTGTTCCAATCGAATGAGCCTTTTTTGAAGTTTCTACGACAACGCCTTCTCTAAAAACCTTTTATGCCCCCAGAGCAAAACTTTAAACCCTTGCCCTAAGGGTTGTAGGGTGTGTCCTCCTCAAAAACATATTTTCTATCTTTAAATCAACTACGCTGAACAAAATGGCTATCTCAAATTTTGATTGGATGTGTTTGGGGGAATGATGGGTGGGGGGGCTAGTTGCCCTCCAATCAATTTCGACTATTAAAAAGGGTACTAGCCCTTCGAGTTTTCAATTGAATGAGCCTGTTTTGAAGTTTCTACGACAACACCTTCTGTGAAACCTTATATGCCCCCAGGGCATAACTTAAAACCCTTGACCTGAGGGTTTTGGGTGAGTGTCCTCCTCAAAAACATATTTTCTTTGTGGAAATCAACTACGCTGAACAAAATGGCTATCTCAAAATTTTGTCTGGATGTGTTTGGGGGAATGATGGACGTAGGGGGGGGGGCTGGTTGCCCTCCAATCACCTTTGACTATTAAAAAGGGCACTAGAGCTCTAAATTTCTAATCGAAAAGAGCCCCTTTTGAAGTTTATACGACGATTCCTTCCATATGAAGGGCCCTGCTCTAAAGGAAAAATAATAAATAGTACATTGTGCCAACATCGTTCTTATATGCCCTCAGGGCATAACTTAAAACCCTTGCCCCGAGGGTTTTGGGGGAGTGTCCTCCTCAAAAACATATTTTCTATCTAGAAATCAACTACGCTGAACGAAATGGCTATCTCAAAATTTTGATTGGATGTGTTTGGGGGAATGATGGGCGTGGGGGGGGGCTGGTTGCCCTCCAATCACCTTCGACTATTAAAAAGGGCACTATCCACTTCAATTTCCAATCGAATGAGCCCTTTTGAAGTTTCTACGACAACTCCTTCGATACGAAGTGCCCGGGTATGGAGAAAAAAAAAACACATTGTGCCCACTTCGTTCTTTACTTAGGCAGCGCTAGCGCTCTGCCTATGATAATGGCGGACAGGCTCATAATGAAAAACTTGGAAAGTAGAGTAGCAAAAACCAATAATCAGCATTAAGAATCAGAAATCCTTTAAATACAGATATAGCTTGTGAAGAAAAACGTAAAACATCCAGGATCAAACGTTCGTTGTACCGAACTGTATGTACGGAGCGACTCGCCAAATAGTAACAGAAACTCTATAAAAAAAACTGTTGATACCAATAGATACATCAGAAGAACTTGGTTTTCATGCTGGATTTCCTATTTTATGCTGGGGGTGTATTTCCTGGGATTATCTGATGACCGATCAGAAATTAAATGTAAAAGGAATCAAGGTTTTTCTACTGTAAGTAAGGAGCAACATTAAACTTATCAATCGGCAGTTTTAATCTGCCGAATACAATCTTCTGATTATTTTCTTATTCAGATACCTTGTTTGGTCTTAGTAACGATAAAATTGAAAATCCGGAATGTCAAGCCTTGCTTTTATCAGCTTCACAAATATTGGACCATTCCGATTCATTTTCTTTATTTTTTTAGGTCTTGAGATGATAGGTTTGGAATTCTTTGGAAACTTTAATACATTTAACTTAGTTTTTATTATTTGGATGGCTGATCATTTTGACAGTGGTGTTTGTCAGTCTAGAACTGGTAAAAGGTACTGGTCAAGGTAAGTTTGTCTTCATTCTCTGTAAACCTTATGTGGCGTCTGCAAAATAAAGAATATTCTCTTTTTATATTTGAATTGAAACACTGGAAAATGACAAGTCCCGCATTTAAAAATAGAAAATAGCTTGCATTCGAACGGTATAGTTGTAAAATACTCACTAAAAATTTTCTAGTTCCTTAACCGCTCTTTTCAACCAATTATGTTTATGTTAGCATTCCGCAAACTGTTTTGTTTTGCCAAATATTTTTATGAAGCTTTTTTTTGGCCACTATACATCTACTACGTAAAAGGTATTGAAGGGTATCCATTTTTATATAAAAGTGGGCAACAACGTTTTTTAGTAAAAGAAGAATTCCAAAAGGGGAAGAACCAAATATTTAGTTTTTTTTACTTACATGTTTGTAATTTATTGCAGTGCCTAAGTGTTGACGCAGTGTTTTTTTTATCATAAAATCTCTTAAGTGTTTTACATTTAAACGGGAAAAACACTGGTATTTAAATGATCGTTATATCTGGCTATATCTCTTTTGTTCATGAGTGTTATTCATTTCTTTTCATTGAAAATCCCTTTTCTTGGAAGATATAAAAGTCCTACAACGCTTAATCTTAATTATTATTGTTGTGTTTAGCTAAAGGGTCACTTAAGAGGATAGAATTTCCTTAATTTCTTTGTATATTCGTAAATGTTGAAATATCCCTCGAACACGATAGTTTGATTTACTCGAATATGAGCCTACATTTTTTCACGGTATTGCCCACTTATGAAAGATGGAAAGTTTCATATCGCTAGTCCAACTGGGTTATTTTTTTATTGGTTTAGTCCTATTTCATTTCAGGAGGGTTCAACAATTTTTTTTTTAGAGGGGAAACCCCATAGTTTTGCTTTCTTGGGGAATTTCGCATATAACTGCTTTGACGTTTGAACCTAAAAAGTACTTGTAAAGACTAGAAATTGGTAAATTAAACCTTAATCCTACGATTGTAAACTTTCCTAAAGAATAGAATACGGCACCCGTCGTGTGGGGGAAGGGGTACACTTTCATAGATTCTATATTCATGGCAATATGTGGAATAGTACTATGTAATTATTATTTCTAACTTACTAGTGTCAACTTATTTTAAGCTGGGAAGGACACTTTTATCTCCTGTTCAAGAGATTTACTCAAGATTTAATGAAATAGAGGCATAATTTGAAATTGCCGATTTTTGAAGATTGGTCTCAAAATTTTATAAATTGAACCCTTGAGGATACATCAGAGGCTGAGGAGTGGTAGTCTTTGTTCGTTTTTGAGTCTCAGTTTTTCTCAATTTTTTTTTTCATAAAAACTTACTTGTTTTTTAGTTAATGATACATGGGAGACCCATCAATCTATACTGAGAGTGCGCTTGGGCCTGAACTACGGTATTTGACTTTAGTTTACTTGGCTACTTTACTTCTTTGTCAATTATTTACGGTACATTGTCAGGCAAATTTTTATGTGAACTTTAATGGAGTCCTTTTTTAATATCGTCAAAAATTCTTAAAAAACTTTGACAAAATTTCGAAATAAATAAACTAAATTACTAATATCATTAAATGAACTCAAGCTGACTCTAGTCAGTGACAGGAGTTACGAAAATTAAACTGGGTTTTGGGGTTAAAATGATCAGAGTAGTTGTTACTGCGGTGGTTAAAAGGCTTAAACTAAACTACAGTCCAACTAAAGTCTAGAGCCCGAACGCACTCTTAATTGACGCTACTGTTCTGACCCTAATCTGCTTTAATCCGAAGTATAATTTTTACCTTCTTTGCTTAATCAAGTAATTTAATTCTCTTACCAGATTTTTAAGTTCCTAGCGAATGGTAACCCAACTTATTATTCCGCTGCTGGCAGTGTATTTTCAGTTTCCATCTATGTAGGAATTAGGTTTGAGAGACTTATTTTCTTTTCTAAATGTGGTAATTTTACGAGTGGATTCATTTCTTGAGCCGGTACCTCTCTGTCTCCCTCTCTAAAATAATAACTTCTGGAAACTTTATAAACATTTACGGTCATCCCTTCCTTCTAGACAGGACATAAATTTAAAAAGAAATACTCTTAGAACACTGGAATATACTAAAAATCTACTGAAATAGTTACATTGCAGATATCTTTCAAAATATTAACATGAGTTGTAACCCTTTCCCCATCCCCCAAGAAAGAAAATAACCTAGGTCAGATTAAAAATATCGCCTTTGGCAGACTTGAGGACCATTAAAGAGCAAGGTAAGAGGTTATATCAATTGATATTTAAGGATTTTTTTCCCCGATTGTTTCAAATGGTTGAAGGGCAAATGGAGAAAGGGATTTCAGCTTGATAGGATCACTCTGAAGGTTACAATGCGTAACCATCTAAATGTTTTTCAGTAAACCCCTGTTCCGTATTTAGTTAATGAGTTTTAATGTCATACATCAGATTTTCCAGACTCGTAATATTTTTAAATTCAATTCGTGGGGTACTTTCGGATAACAAACTGTTCATTGTGTATTAAACAATAGAAAAAACTAATATTAGTGAAAAAAATATTGGGATTTGAGCTCTTTAAGAACTAAGTTCAGGTGAATACCCTTGTTCCTTCACATCATAAATGTAAAGCTCAACAAAATCTTCTAATAAGTAGGCTAGATTGTAGATTTTGTCATAAAATTTAGTAAGTTACAAAATAATTCCACCGCTCAGTAGTGATTATTATTTCATGACATTTGTTGATGCAATCATAGACTATTTAGTTGTATACGATCTCTGGTCAGTGGCAATTTCTGTAAATGAAGACGTGGCTTCTTGTTTGTCACCGAGTTCTTCCTTCCTAACAAAACTTTGTTATCTTTATTCGGATTATTGATCAAGATTGAAAATCAGATTCATTTGGGAATTTTCCCTCTAAATTAGCTAAGGGTATTCAGTTAGTTATGTTTGTTGAATTGCTATTGATGGGGATAGTTTTCTTTAAGAGAGAATGGCAGTGATTAATTGTGAACTCATCTCTTATGGATAAATTGTGTTCTCTAAGAAGAAAGACGAAAATAGGTCTGATGGACATTTGAACTTATGAGGAGGATTATTTGAAATCATAGGAATTTTTAGGTTTGCGGCAGGGGTCCTCCGAGAATGGACAAGGACTTGGAACGTTTTTGATCAGCCCAGAACAAAAAAAAAGAAGAAAAACAAAGAATCGTGACGCCTTAACATTATGCGTATCTGATCGGCTTGTCAATTGCACCTATACCCCCCCCCCCTCTGACCCCTTGACTCCAATGCAGAATCACAACTGAAATAATTCACAGCATTGATTAGTGACATCCAAAAACGGCCCAAAGGCCTTTTGTTTCTCAAGCCCAACGGTCCAATGGCTTTTATCGTCTCTGTTAGGCTCGAAACCTGAAGGGTCTGTAGATCGGCCCAGACAGTCCTCAATGAAGATAAAAGAATTGGTTGTATCGATTTGTGATTTTTTCTTATCTGTGGCTGAAAGTTACACAAGGCATGTTCACTGGGTCGATAGCATCTCAATGAAGAGTAAAAAATTAAAAATAATATTCTTTTTTTATTTGATGTGTCAATTCTTGAAGCAAGAACCACAATTTTTTCCCTGATTGTCGTAAAACTTATTGGACTTTTAGACAGGAACCGGGGGACCCGAATCAAAACAACATTGAAAAAAAATAGTTTATTCAATGTTTGACGCAAAAATGAGTCCTAAAATGTTTTGTTTTCGATCGGGTATGCAACTTAAAGAGCACGTAGACCGGGAAAAAAGAACCTCGGTATATTTTGAGAAAAAAAAATTGTATTGTGTCACGGCGCTTAAAAATGGGCAAAAGATATTTTTGTCCGATCGACTAAGGGAACCATAAGGCTTAGGATTTTTGATAAGGGAAAGGGAATCTCAAGGATCATAAAAATTTTGGAAGAAAATTGGTTGCGTTATTGGTAATATCCGGTTTTATTTATTTTTTATGATTTTTCTTAAGGGACATTTTTTTTTTTATAATTGAACTTTATTTATGATTATTATGATATTAATTTATAATAGAACTTTATTAATGTAATTGTAATTATTTGAAAAAAACTACGTTTTCTAAAGAGTTAAAGAGGCTGAGTTACAAGGTCGAACCTTAAAACTTACAGGGATTGGGAGGCACAGTTGGGGGGCTGCCGCCCCCCAAACCCCCCCGCTTTCGCAGCCTTTAAATAAAAAAAAGTTCTTTAAACTGAAAGTAAGGAGCGACATTAAATCTTAAAACGAACAGAAATTCTTCCGTATATGAAAGGGGCTGTGCCCTCCTCAACGCCTCGCTCTTTACGCTAAAGTTTTTATTGTTTTAAAAAAAAAGAGTTGTGAGAAAGTCAAACTTTAGCGTAAAGAGCGAGGCGTTGAGGAGGGCACAGCCCCTTTCATATACAGAATAATTTCTGTTCGTTTTAAGATTTAATGTCGCTCCTTACTTTCAGTTTAAAGAACTTTTTTTATTTAAAGGCTGCGAAAGCGGGGGGTTTGGGGGGCGGCAGCCCCTCAACTGTGCCTCCTAATCCCTGTACGTTTTAAGGTTCGACCTTGTAACTCAGCCTCTTTAACTCTTTAGAAAACGTAGTTTTTTTCAAATAATTTCTGCACGTTTTTGTACAGTTTATTACTTATTATTGCTTGTCTAACTGTTAGCTGATCGTGTCAGGAGTTAAAGATGGGGGGCTGCCGCCCCCCAAACCCCCCGCTCTTGAACATTCTTGTGTTAAGGCTTTTAATTCCTGAATACTCAAATCACGTCGTACAGGGTGCCTCCTAATCCCTGTACGTTTTAAGGTTCGAACTTGTGACTCAGCCTCTTTAACAGCCCCCCAACTGTGCCTCCTAATCCCTGTACATTTTAAGGGTCGACCTTGCAACTCAGCCTCTTTAACTCTTTAGAAAACGTACTTTTTTTCAAATAATTTAAAAAAAAACTGAGTTTCTTTTTTAAAATTTAAATTCAGTATATAAAAAATTTTCTATAACGGTGAATCGAACCCGGGCTTTCCGCCTGACAGTCTGGAGTCTCGACCGCTGCACTAAAGAGACATAATTGTAATTGTTTTTTAGTAAGGGGAACCTATTTTTGACGCAAGCAAAACTTGATATTTGGTTTTTGGAAAACAGGGAAGGAGTGATCAGATTGAGCTGAAATTTCTAGGATAAGCTCCCAGGCCCCAGGAAAGCTTATCCTCTAAATTTCAGCCCGATCAGACAACGTTAAAGGGGGGTTGTGGTGGGAAAAATTAACATGGGCTATTATAGGAAAACGAGGTTTTTCGTAAATGTAAATTCGGGGGATAATTTTTTCGGTCTGAAAATATCAAAAGGCCCTAACAGGTCGAATTCTGCTTCGAATGAGTCCTCATTCACCCGGATCAGTTGCCAACTGTGGCCTGTAGGCGTGGATAAGAAAAAAAAAGAGAAATGAACTTTAAGTGGCTATATTTGGTTTTTGGAAAACAGGGAAGAAGTGATCGGATTGAGCTGAAATTTCGAGGATAAGCTCCCGGGCCCTATTAAAGCTTAACCTCTAAATTTCAATCCAATCGGACAACGTTAAAGGGGGGCTGTGGTCGGAGGGTCGAAACTTCTTGCCCCCTTTTACCCATGAAGATAAAGTCGGAGAGGGGTGAAATTTTGCACGTTTCTTAGTTTGATCTTGGGCTACAAAATGCGATTACCGCTGTCTCTCTGCGACCGCTAGGACCGGAAATCCCTTAACATTGTGGTGGGTCGCCTCTTTATAGAGGCACAAGTGTGCCTCCTTGATTGAATGTCTTTATTTTATCACCCTTACAGTTCCAACAAAACAGAACTTGAAAGATTTTATCCAAAATTTATATTGCGATCAAACACTTAAGTTATAAAGCAGGAAAGTTGAAAAGATTTGCAAATATTCCTACAATTGACACATTTTGAAGCTATTGTCAATTCAGAACCGAACAGAAACTAATTTTAAAAAGTTTGCGAAATTGTTTGATAAAGAAGCAACATTTTCAAACAATAATGAACAAGGGACTGGAAACCTAGAAAAATGCATTTGAAATATTAACTAAAGATGCAATGGAAGATCCGCTGAATTCTGATCAACGTGTCTTGCAAAGTACAAATGTCATCCAATGTTACAAAACTTTAATCGACAAAGGAACATCACAATAGGGCCGTTCTTTTGCACTAAGATCTTACATCTAAATCTGACGTCTTTCTGCCAAGGTTTCCGTTCTTTTAACTCTTCGTTGTTCTAAGATCTTACAGCTTACGGATGTTAGCAAAAACTGGGAAGGATGCCATCTTTCTGCCATATAGAACATTGATGTGACAACTTTGATGATATACTCATCATTGTTCTTAGACCGCTGATCAGAGCAGAATGATGAAAGACGTTTGCAAAAGAACGCTATAAGATGTAAGTCTTAGTGCTAAGATTTCACTTTTAAGCGTTCTTTGTCAAAAGATGTAAGATCTTAGCACAAAGATGAGTAAAAGAACGGCCCTAATACTTTTCCACTGGAAAACTTTTTGTTTTGTAATTCTTGCTGGTTTGCGGTTGGGGTGACTCCTCAATTTTTTTTAATTGACGAGATAATATTGTTATTGTATACATATAGTAACGGGCATTATCGTCAATATAAGCAGTGCTAAGAAAATGAAAGGGCAGCGATGTTGTGGAAAACAGCTAAGCAAAAGCTGAGAAATAGTGACCATTTTGCCTTACTTTAATCATGTTTGCAAATACATCTCCTGGGATTGGGAGGAACACTGAAACTGGTTTTAGAGCCAACAGATAGGAATAAAATAACTGTGAGATGATCATGTACTCTCTCCTCATCGTCGACAAGAACGCCAGAGGAATGAAGAAAACGTGAACCTACAGAGAGGTCCAGAGTAATCAAGGCTTTACAATTCCTGAAAAACTTCTTTTTCGGATTTTAAAATAATTAAAATTGAAGGAGAGTAATTGCATATTAGGAGAAGGAAAATAAACTCGCTCTCTTAAATAAATTGGTAAATAAACAACGAAAGAGTATTCAAAATAATTTTTTTTTTTTTACAAAAGTACAAGTTGCAAAATCATCAAAATCTGGATTTGACATTAACAAAAAATCGTTAGTACACGTACAAAAATCAGCTGGATTGGCACTATTCTGATCAAAACCTACTGAAACAGAAATTGCCCAAACACTAGACGTTAAGACTCAACTATGACTAGGTGATTGAAAATTTAAAGCCTAGTGGAGCCTGGACAGTAGAGGTAAGCAGTCCAAAGTTTCTTGGGGGCAGTGCTGTTTCTTGTAGGTACCTTCATCCCAAATTTAAATCTGGCGGGTTCTTACGCAAAAAGCCCCCTGATCCGCTTGAAATTGAGCTTTCAAATGCTTCATAGAAACTTTAAATCCTGGTTGACCAATAAGAATTGGTCTCTCGTTTACAATAGTAAATGTGGATTTTTATTGTCATATGTGTTAGATGGTTCTTATAGGAATCAATTTTTACTTCGTTAGTATTAACTTTTTCCCTTGTTTTTTCTTTTGCAGAATAGGTCTTGACGATGCTTTAACACAACATAAATATATTTTCTAGTTCTTTTAACAATTCCAGCATCAAAGAGTTTTGTACAATAAGATTTCCAGTTTAAATTTTCTGAAAACCATTTAGTAGGTAAAACAGTTACAATTACCAACCGCTTTGTTTGTTTTAAGTTCTAATGTTGCTTTTCAATTTCTATTGAATTAAAAGCCTCCTTTTATCAGTAAAAAGGGCAATTAATTTTAATGTGTTTATCTTCTTAAAATACTGTTTTTTGGAGCGTTGGATACTATTAAGAAGTGTGCATTTTTATTTATCGCTCCTTACCATGTCGACCCAGCTTTAAATGGGTACCTGGCAGGGCCATATCCAGGATTTTTGTTCGGGGGGGGGGGGGTACCCGATTTTTTCCCGTGGACTTTGTCTAACATCCTCGAGATGGATATTTTTTAGACTAATTTTCGACTCGGTCAAGAATTTCGGGGGGGGGGGGTTTCAAACCGGGTAAACCCCCCCCCCCCTGGACACGGCCTTGCAGAAATCTGGGGAATATAAACAGGAAGGGTGTGTGAAAGCACAGGGTGGTTGGCCCCCAACCCCTCATTGTTCTTCCTGGCGGAAGGGCCAAGAAACGGAGATCAGCACCGCCGGTAGGGACTGTAAAGTCCAATGCCGTATTCCTTAGCTTACCATGAATAGGCTAGTTGTATTTGTAGTAATACATAAGCAATAACAATGTATTTGCTGGAGGAAATCTTTTCTAACGTCTTGAATAATTTGAGACCATGTTTCATCAAGTTTTTATTTTTGCCTGCTTGTTCCCTTCACGTTTCATTGATTAATGGTGACCAATCCTGTGGAAATTTAGTTTTTTCCATTTCCTGTCAGAGCAACCTTCTTTTTCTTTGACACGGATGTCGCATTAGAAGGTCCGGCAAGATTTTGCCCCTTAATTGCTAGAAACACTAATATATACTATGCATCATGCTGATGGATCGCCTGTGGTCAGCAATGATGGCCTGGTGGGGGGTAAGTGAGGAGACACAGGAAATGAGTAGATACGAGAAAATGGAAACATATACATCTGAGATAATGCATTTAAACGTACATAATGTCAAACTTATTTGACTAGGTACGGTGCATTAACTGTTCTATAATTAGAAGTTGCAATAATAAGGCATACTGAAAAAACTTGAAACTTATAAGTAGAAAATTTGATTTTAAGCAGTAGCTACTGTTTAAGAGATACGTCTATTTGTTGAAAATAGAAATCCTGGATAGTTTTAGAACAATTAATAGCGCGCATGAGCTTGTGAATGTAAGTTAGTTTCCTAGTTTACTGGGCCGCTCTTAGCATGATACGAAACAACCATCTTTTTGCGGAGAGGAGGAAGGGCATATATTGCCTTGATTTATTTATTGAATTAAAATGCTTTAAACTTCGCTTCTAAGGCATAAGTTTACGTCAGTGTTTTTCATACGGCTATGCTTAATTTGCTTAATTTAGAAAAAGGGGGGAAACATCTCCAGGAAGAAGGTTGATCTGGACGAAAATCCCACTGTTGAATTTAGTATATCTAAGAATCTTAGTATACCTAAGAAATAAACTCAGTATACCTAAGAATCTAAGTGGTATCAAGCCACTATATAGACGAATACGAAATGTGTATTTTTTTTGAGAAGGCTGATCCCAAATGTGTTTTTTTCTGTTCTTATTATTCTTTTTCCCTTCGGTGACCGTATTGAATCAGTAGTCCTAGAACAAATATCTGGGGAAGATTCATTCAAACAGAAGTTGTAAGTTCTAGCATAATAACAACAGGGAATTGTGCCTCATTAAATTGCCGTTTTCGACCATTTAATGGCCCAAAACAGCAGTTTTGGTTTGTAAAAGGCCAAAATGCAGTTATGCAGAAATTTTGATATAGTCATTCGGTTTAAAATTAGTTAAAACCTATACATTCAGCTTTCTAATTTCAGAGGCCGTAATTCCCCGTGGTGGCACATTTACTTTTAAAACTCGATGCACTGCATACGAAATAGACTGATGATATTGGCACCAAATATAAAGCTTCACTTAACTAAGATAATTTCTTTTAGGTTTCATAAGCTTTCATGAGTTTTCCTTATAAAAAGGATTTGCTTGAAGAACTCCCATTGAAAGACGTGAAGATGATACCTTAAGATTCTTTTTTATATTTCCGACCCCCCCTCCCCTTTGAGAAATATTTAAAAGGTCTACTGTTTCGGGGATAGTCATCATTCAGGTATGATTAAAGCATTGTCGTGATGTTGAGGTGGGGCAGCTCCATCATATACTGAATAATTTCTGTTCCTTCAAGCTCTAACAGTCGCTGTTTAATTTTGTTTTTTGTTGTTGTTTTTATTCTTTAATGTGGTTCAAGGACATAATTTGCGCTTTACTGAAAAAAACAAAACAAAAAACAAGTGACCGTGTTTTGTCAGTTTAATTGACGTACATAATTATTCCTTAATATTTTTTTTTATTTATGAAAATAAAAAAGAGAAAACATTTAAAACGTATTTTGTTTTCAGCAAGATCAAATTGTGTTCTGGTCTTGAGAAGGCATGGGGGTTATCGGTCCTACGCATGTTAATTTTTGCTCGTTTTGAGTTTGACTCGGCTATTTATTGTAAATTCTGTTTGTTTTGAGTATCATCCATTTATTAATAGTGATTTGTGGTAATTTTACGCTTGGAAGATTATTTTAATTTATTTCTGCTCATTTTTTGCTTAGTGGAGCTCTTTACTTTCCTTTGAAAAACTTGTTTTGTCGAGAAAGTCTTTAAAATTAATTTCTGTTCGTTTTTTATTGACATAGGCTTTTTCATGGAAAAAAATAATATTTTATATCTTTTCAGTTTTTTCTATAAGAATCCATAGCTTCGGTTGCTATTTGTTTGCTGGAGAAACTTTTTCAACATTTTTTAATCCTGACAACCTGGATACTACTACTACTACTACTACTAACAACTCACCACAGCACCAAGCCGCCTGAGGCCAACACAGCTACGCACGCTCCTCCTCCACCCCAATCCATTCAAGCCTCCCTCTTTTTATTTATTTAAACTGTAAGAGCAGAAGTGGTAATTGTAGTAGTCCCAAAAGTTACAACTTAATACCCGCAGTCGTTCTCGATATAGTGCTGAGCTGTCTTATTGGCAGCCAAAAACACAATGCCTTTTGATTTAGTTTAAAGTAACATTTAGTTTTAAAGCATAATGGACCAATTGCGTAATTATTAGTTTGTTATATAAAGGTCCACCGGGGACATAATTTATTCTGTAATACAGACCATACTTAGATTTGGGTCATTGACCTACATACAGACAGCTACCAACCGGCATTTCATTTGTATAATTCTTGCCTGGGCATGAATATCAGGGTGAATCCAAATGACACTTATATGAATAAAAGCAATCTCCAGTTTTTAAAATACATAACATTCAAGTCATGACAATACTACGAATAAATTGTATGTCTTTTGAAAATATTGTTTAGTATTGGACTATGCATAAAGTTAAAATTAAAAAACTCGTATATATTTTAGGCAATGATACGACAGCCCTTGATCATCCATGTCCTTACCTCCAAGGGCCCAAATGACCCTCAATTTTTTTTGACCCCCCCCCCCTTTTTGTACTTTTTGTTAAGTTAAATTTGTTTGAACATTTATTTTTTCATTATTTTTTTTTACTTAGAAATTTTTTCAACTTTTTTTTCATCTCTTAAAATGACAAAGAATATACTTAAAACAAAAAAAATCAGTTGTTGTATTCTCGAAATACGAAATGAAGATGATATAGATATGTTAGTCGTGATTTTTTACTATTGGAAAAATAATGTTTGTAGTAACACTTATATTTTTTTCACTTAGAATTTTTTTTAACTTAGATTTTTTTGGACTTCGAATTTTTTTGAAAAGCATTAATTAGTATTGGGGTATACATAAAGTCAAAATTAATAAAGTCGTATATATTTTAAGCGATGATACGACAGACAGTCCTATGAGAAAAAAATTACAATAAACCTTTTTGAAGAGTATGAGCTTAGTATTGGGGACATACATAAAGTCGAAATTAATAAAGTGGTATATATTTTGAACGATGATACGACAACCCCCTGATGAAAATGATATAATAAAGCCTTTTGAAAAGTATTGTTCAATATTGGGGTATGCATAAACTCGAAATAAATAAAATCGTATATTGTTTAAGCGATGATACTCACGGTTTTATAAGGAAAATGATACAATAAACCCTTTTTGAAAAGTATTAGCTTAGTATTAGGGTATACATAAAGTCAAAATTAATAAAGCTGTACATATTTTAAGCGATGATACGACAGCCCTCTGAGGAAAATAATATAATAAAGCCTTTTGAAAAGTATTGTTTAGTATTGGGGTATGCATAAAGTCGAAATTAATAAAGTCATATATATTTTAATCAATGATATGAGAGCCCTATGAGGAAAATGACACAATAAAGCCTTTTGAAGACAAAACTCAGCTAGTTGGTAAATTCCGAATGTCTTAATTGCTGACTGAGTATCAAAATCTAATAAAAAGCACTTTTGAGTACAATAAACTCAGCTACATGGTAAATTCCAAGTCTCATAGTAAATCTTGACTTCAATCTTGGTCATAGTAAAGTTGAATTCAATAAATCTGATTTTGCATAGATGCTTCAGAGCCCAATTTGACCAAGTCATTGGAACAATCACCCGAAAAGATTAAAAAGAAATTTGGAGAATCTTCTTGGTTTTTAGAAAATGTTAGTATGGTCATAGTAAACTTGACTTTAATAAATCTGATTTTGCATTAGACTGTTCAGAGGCCCGTTTGACCAAGTCTATGTAACAATCACCAAAAAAGATTAAAAAGAAATTTGGAGAATCTTCTTGGTTTTTAGAAAATATTGCTATGGTCATAGTAAAGTTGACTTCAATACATCTGATTTTGCATAGACTGTTCAGAGGCCCATTTACCAATTCCTTGAAACAATCACCCGAAAAAATTCAAAAGAAATTTGGAGAATCTTCTTGGTTTTTGAAAATGCTAGTATGGTCATAGTAAAGTTGCTTTCAATAAATCTGATTTTGCATTAGACTGTTCAGAGGCCCGTTTGACCAAGTCTATGAAAAAATTACCCAAAATGATTAAAAAGAAATTTGGAGAATCTTGTTGGTTTTTAGAAAATGTTAGTATGGTCATAATAAAGTTGACATCAATAAATCTGATTTTGCATAGACTTTTCATAGGCCCGATTTCACCAAATCCATGAAATAGTCACCCAAAACCTGTGCATGAAGTCGAAATTTATAGATTCGTATATATTTTAAGCGATGATATGACAGCCATAAGAATGAAATGATAGAATAATGCCTTTTGAAAAGTATTATTTAAAAAAAACTTTTTCCACAAAATAAGTTTTTCAAAGAAAATTAAAGAACTCCATCAAACAAAAGATGAGCAAAAATAAAAACAAATGATCTACCAAGCGTGAAACTACCACAAGTCAACATCGATAAATAAATGAAACCGACAACAAACAGAAATTACAATATACAACCGAGTCAAACTCAAAACGAGCAGGAATTAACATAAGTTGGGCTCAAAACCCCTATGCCTTCCAAAGGCCAGAACATAATTTGCGCTCTACTGAAAAAAAATAAAATGTTTTTACTTTAATAACTTCAAATATTATTAACATTAATAAATCAAATAATATTAACATTTTGATCACTAAATATTAGTATATGTATATTAAACTGGTAACGCACATTCATTTGTATATTTTCAGTAAAGTGCAAATTAAGTTCTGGCCTTGGAAGGCGTAGGGGTTTTGATTTTGGTTGAATATTTTGATTTGATTTTGGATATTATAATTTGGTTAAATTTTAAGAGCAGAAGTAGCCCCAAAAGTTTGAACATAATGTCCCCAGTCGTTCTTGGGATAATGCTCAGATGCCTTATTGGGAATTAGCATTAACACAGTGCATTTTGATTTAATCTTAAGGCAACATTTAGTTTTTAAACATATTGGGCAAATGGGAGGGTGGGCGTGGGATGGAGAATAGTTGCCTTCCAATCACTTTCGACTATTAAAAAGGGCATCAGCCCTTTCTATTTTCAATCTAATGAGCCCTTTTCGAAGTTCCCACGACAATTCCTTTGATACAAAGTGCCCTTGTCTAAACAACAACAACAAAAATAATATATTATGCCTACATCGGTCTTGACTATAAAAATTTCAAGCCTTCCAATCATTTTCGACTATTAATAAGGGCACTGGGCCTTTCGGTTTCCAATCGAATGAGCCCTTTTTGAGTTTCTACGACAACGCTTTCTATGAACACCTTATATGCCCCCAGAGCGTGAATTACGACCTTTACCCTAAGGGCTGTTAGGGTGGTTGTCATCCTCTAAGACCTAATTTCCATAACTTTCAACTACGTTAAACAAAATGGTTATCTCAAAATTTTGATTGGAGGTGTTTGGGGAAATGGTGGGCGTTAAAGGCGCGTTAGTCGCTCTCCAATCACTTTCAACTATTAAAAAAGGCACTAACCCTTTCAATTTCCAATCAAATGAGCCCCTTTGAAGTTTCTAAGACAATGCTTTGAATAAAAACCTTATATTAGCCCAAGGCATAACTTACAACCCTCGCCCTGAGGTCTGGGGGGGGGTTGTCATCCTCAAAGACCTTATTTCCAGAACTTTCTAGTACGTTGAACAAAATGGGTATCTGAAAATTTTGATTGGATGTGTTCGGAGGAATGTTGGGCTTGGGGGGGGGGGGTTAGTTACCCTCCCATCACTTTCGGCAATTGAAAACGGCACTAGCAATCTCAATTTCCAATTGAATGAGTCACTTTTGAAGTTTTTACGACAACTCTATCTATAAAAACCTTATATGCCCCCAGGGCATAACTTACAACCTTTGCCCTAGGGGCTCTGGGGGGATCATCATCCTTTAATACATAATTTCTAGAACTTTCAACTACGTTGAACAAAATGGCTACCGCTAAACTTTGATTGAATGTTTTTGGGGAAATGGTGGGTGTGAGAGAGGGGCTGATTACTCTCCACTCACTTTTGACTGTTAAAAAAGACAATTTCAATTCCCATTCAAATGAGCCCTTTTTGAAAATTCTACAACAACTTTCTATATAAACCTTATATGCCCCCAGGGCATAACTTACAACCCTTGCACTGAGGGCTCTGAGGGGGGTTATCATCCTAAAAGACCTAATTTCCATGAGATGTGATTGGGAAAATGGTGGGCGTGAGAGGGGATTAGTTGCCCTTCCATCACTTTCGACTATTAAAAAGGCTCTAGACCTTTCAATTTCCAATTGAATGAGCCCTTTTTGAAGTTTTTACAACATCGCTTTCTATATAAACCTTATATGCCCCCAGGGCATAACTTACAACCCTTGCACTGAGGGATCTGAGGGGGTTATCATCCTAATAGACCTAATTTCCAGAACTTTTAACTACGTCGAACTAACTGGATATCTCAAACTAGGATTGGATGTGTTTGGGAAAATGGTGGGCGTAAGAGGGGGGTTAGTTGTCCTTCAATCACTTTCGACTACTAAAAAGGGTACTAGCCCTCTCAATTTTCAATTGAATAAGCCCTTTTTGAAGTTTTTACAACATCGCTTTCTATGAAAACATTATATGCCCCCAGGGCATAACTTACAACTCTTGCCCTGAGGGCTATGGGGAGAGGGGTTGTCATCCTTAAAGACCTAATTTCCAAAACTTTGAACTACGTTGAATAAAATGGCTATCTAAAAATTTTGATTGGATGTGTTTGGGGAAAAGGTGGGCGTGAGAGGGGGGTTAGTTGCCCTCAAATCACTTTCGATTATTAAAAAGGGCACTAGCCCTTTGAATTTCCAATCGAATGAGCCATTTTTCAAGTTTCTACGACAAATATTTCAATAAAAATCTTACATGCTCCCAGGGCATAACTTATAACCCTTGCCCTGAAGACGGTAGGGGATTGTCCTGCTCAAAGGTATAATTTCCTGAACTTTAAACTGTGTGGACCAAAATGAATCTCTCAAAATTTTGATTGGATGTGTTTGGGGAAATGTTGGGTGTGGAAGGGGTGTTGGTTGCCTTCCAATCACTTTCGACTTAAAAAGGGCACTAGCCATTTCAATTTCCAATCGAATGAGCACTTTTTGAAGTTTCTACGACAACGCGTTCTATAAAAACCTTATATGCTCCCAGGGCATAACTTACAACCCTTGCCCTGAGGGCTGTGGGGGAGTGTCTTCCTCTAAAACATAATTTCTATCTGAAAATTAACTACTGAACAAAATGGCTATCTCAAAATTTTGATTGGATGTGTTTCGGGAAATGGTGGACGTGGAAGGGGTGTTAGTTGCCTTTCAATCACTTTCGACTATTAAAAAGGGCACAAACCACTCCAATTTCCAATTGAATGAGCCCTTTTCGAAGTTTCTACGACAACTTCTTCGATACATAGCGCCCTGCTGTAAAGGATAAAAATAATAAATAATACATTGTACCAACATCGTTCTTATATGCCCCCATGGCATAACTTGAAATCCTTGCCCTGAGGGCTTTGGGGTAGTGTCCTCCTCAAAAACATAATTTCTATCTGGAAATCAACTACGCTGAACAAAATGGCTATCTCAAAATTTTGAGTGGACGTGTTTCGGGAAATGGTGGGCGTGGAAGGGGTGTTAGTTGCCTTCCGATCACTTTCGACTATTAAAAAGGGCACAAGTCACTCCAATTTCCAATTGAATGGGCCCTTTTCGAAGTTTCTACGACAACTTCTTCGATACAAAGTGCCCTGCTCTAAAGGTTAAAATAATACATCGTGCCAACATCGTTCTTATATGCCCCCAGGGCATAACTTGAAATCTTTGCCATGAGTGTTTTGGGGGAGTGTCCTCCTCAAAAACATAATTTCTATCTGAAAATCAACTACGCTGAACAAAATGGCTATCTAAAAATTTTGATTGGATGTCTTTGGGGAAATGATGGGCGTGGAAGGGGTGTTATTTGCCTTCCAGTCACTTTCGACTATTAAATAGGACACTAGCCGTTCCAATTTCCAATCGAATGAACCCTTTTTAAAGTTTCTACGACAGCTCCTTCGATACGAAGTGCCCTGGTATGGAAAAAGAAAACAAAAAATGAATAACACATTTTGCCAACATCGTTCTTTACTTAGGGAGCGCTATTGCGCTGCCTATAATTGTTTGGTATTGAGGTATGCATAAAATCAGAATTAACAAAGTCGTATATATTTTAAGCGATGATATGACAGCCCTATGATGGGATATGATAGAATAAAGCATTTTGAAAAGTATTGCATAGTATTATGGATATGCATAAATTCGTATATATTTGAAGCGATGATTCGACAACCCTATGAGGGAAATAATACAATAAAGCCTTTTGAAAAGTATTGCTTAGTACTGGGGCATGCATACAGTTGAAATTACTAAAGTCCTATATATTTTAAGCGATGATACGATAGTCTTATGAGAGAACTGATAGAATTTTTTGGACTGGTGAAGATTTTTTTTATGCGGCTGTCTCAGTTGTACTCTATCGCTGGTTATCGAAACTATCTAGTTTATTCTATGTTTTCAATCAGTATTTTTCGTACATTGGAAGGATAAACACTTGCATCATATTAAATAAAAATCAAGATGAAATATTCGACGAAAGTGTGTGCACATGATAATGTCATCGTGGTGTTAAATGCTGATAAAAACAAATATTGGAACAATGAAACAAGCAATAGTGGGTATCTTATTGCAAATGTATGCGTGCTTTGCCATGACAGTGAGAGATTAATTTTCTTGGGGATACCTAAAAGATTCTTCATTGGTGATGGTGGATATGTGAGTGTATCATTTTCAGAGATCTTAGTGCTAAAAAAAGATGTAAACATAAAACTAATAGTCGACGACGAGGGTCAACTTCTTGCTCATGGTTCTGGTAACACGTTACCTGTTGATAGATCCTATTGCAAACATCCGCTCAGACACACGGGCACAGAGAGAGGGAGGCAAACAAATACAGACATAGAGACAAGCAAAACCCAGCTCAGATACACAGGCACATGGAGAGAGAGAGAGAGAGAGAGAGAGAGAGAGAGAGAGAGAGAGAGAGAGAGAGAGAGAGAGAGAAATATATACAAACACAGAGTCAGATACAAAATTACACAAAGACAGACATAGATACAAGCCAACATCCGTTCAGACACACAGGCACTGAGAGAGAAAGAGAGACAAAAATGCCTACAAACACACAGAGTCAGACACAAAATCATAATTTGCCTCTCTCTCTCTCTTTCTCCCTCTCTCTCCCTCTCTATCTTACTCTCTCTGTGCCTGTGTGTCTGAGCGGATGTTCGTTTGTATCTATGTCTGTCTTTGTTTAACTTTCTCTCTCTCTGCGCCGGTGTGTCTGAGCGGATGTTTGCTTGTCTCTGTGTCTGACTTAGTGTGATTTAGTGTCTGACTCTGTGTGTTTGTAGATATTCTTTCATCTCTCTCTTTGCCTGTTTCTCTGAGTGGATTTTTGTCTGTCTCTATGACTGTCATTGTGCGATTTTGTGTCTTACTTGTGTGATTTCGTGTCTGACTCTGTGGGTTTTTTTTTTAATTTCTCTCTCTCCCTCTGTGCCTATGTGTCTGAGTGGATGTTTGCTTGTCTCTATGTATGTCTTTGTGTGATTTTGTGTCTGACTCTGTGTGTTTGTATGCATTTTTGCCTCCCTCTCTCTGTGCCTGCGTGTCTGAGCGGATGTTGTCTTTTCTCTATGTCTGACTTTGTGTGATTTCGTGTCTTTCTCTGTGTGTTTTTAGGTATTTTTGCATCTCTCTCCTTCTCTCTGAGCCTGTGTGTCTGAGTGGATGTTTGCTTGTCTCTATGTATGTCTTTGTGTGATTTTGTGTCTGAATCTGTGTGTTTGTAGGCATTTTTTCCTCTTTCTCTCTCTATACCTGTGCGTCTGAGCAGATGTGTACTTGTCTCTGTGTCTGTCTTTGTATGAATTCGTGTCTGACTATGTGTTAGTAGGTATTTTTGCCTCTCTCTCTCTCTCTCTCTCTCTCTTTCTTTCTCTCTCTCTCTCTCTTTCTTTCTTTCTCTCTCTCTCTCTCTCTCTCTCTCTCTCTCTCTCTCTCTCTCTCTCTCTCTCTCTCTCTCTCTCTCTCTCCTCTCTCTCTCTCTCTCTCTCTCTCTCTCTCTCTCTCTCTCTCTCTCTCTCTCTCTCTCTCTCTCTCTCTCTCTCTCTCTCTCTCTCTCTTCTCTCTCTCTCTCTCTCTCTCTCTCTCTCTCTCTCTCTCTCTCTCTCTCTCTCTCTCTCCTCTCTCTCTCTCTCTCTCTCTCTTTCTCTCTCTCTCTTTCTCTCTCTCTCTCTCTCTCTCTCTCTCTCTCTCTCTCTCTCTCTCTCTCCTCTCTCTCTCTCTCTCTCTCTCTGTCCTTGTGAGTCTGAGCCGATATTTGCTTGTCTCAATGTCTGTCTTCTTGGGATTTTGTGTTTGAATCTGTCCAATCCAAACATCTCCCTTTTACACCCAAATCCCTTAATCTATCCAATAAAATACTAAAATCAACGGCATCAAGCGCTTTTTTAAAATCTATAAAAATACTGAAACAATATTCACCCTTTTCCAAAGCTAATTTAACATTTTCTAAAAGATGTTGTACAGCAGGCGAAGTCGAATGGCCCTTCCGGAATCCAAACTGGCCATTATACAGTGCATGCAGGCTTGTGAGGTGATCATAAAGTATCCATGGATAAGTTTTTCATAAACTTTGGAAAACACTGGCAAAATAGAAATAGGCCTCCAGTTTGATATATCCATTTGAGTGCCCCCTTTGTAGAGAGGGAGAATCTTTACTGTTTTCAATAATTTTGGAAACACTCCCTTCTCCATTGATAAATTTATTAGGTGCATTAGCACAGGAAGAATGTACACCAGAATTGATCGAATAGTCTTCAGGTTAACACCATCTAACCCTGCAGTGTTGGATTCAATCGAGCTGACGATCTTTCTTAATTCATATGAATCACAGAGACGAAATTCCATTTCCGTTCCTTCGCCCTTCCCATCAGCATACGAGTTACCACTCAGCATACGAGTTATAAGAGCTTGGGAATTTCTAGTTTGTGCTTGTATCTTTGTTCCAATGTTAGTAAAATAATCACCAAACTTGTCACACAACTCTTGTCTATCCTCTACAACCACTCCTTCGATTTCAATTCGAGGGTCTTGAGTTCTCCGAGGTCCAAAATCAGATTTATTGAAGTTAGCTTTACTATGACTATACTAACATTTTCCAAAAACCAAGAAGATTCTCCAAATTTCTTTTTAATCTTGTCGGGTGTTTGTTTCACGGACTTGGCCAAATGGGCGTCTGAACGGTCTATGCAAAATCAGATTTATTGAAGTCAACTTTTCTATGACCATACTAACATTTTCATAAAAACCAAGAAAATTCTCCAAATTTCTTTTTAATATTTTCGGGTGATTGTTTCTTGGACTTGGTCAAATATACCTCTGAACAGTCTATGCAAAATCAGATTTATTAAAGTTAACTTTACTATGACCATACTAACATTTTTATAAAAACCAAGAAAATTCTCCAAATTTCTTTTTAATCTTTTCGGGTGATTGTTTCATGGACTTGGTCAAATGGACCTCTGAACAGTCTATGTAAAATCAGATTTATTGAAATCAACTTTACTATGACCATACTAACATTTTCCAAAAACCAAGAAGATTCTACAAATTTCTTTTTAATCTTTTCGGGGGATTGTTTCATGAACTTGGTCAAATGGACCTCTGAACAGTCTCTGCAAAATCAGAGTTTTGAAGTCAACTTTACTATGACCATACTAATATTTTTTAAAAACCAAGAAGATTCTTAAAAAATTTTTAATCTTTTTAGGTGATTGTTTCATGGATCTGGTCAAATGGGCCTCTGAACAGTCCATGCAAAATCAAATTTATTGAAGACAGCTTTACTAGTACCATACCAATATTTTTTAAAAACCAAGAAGATTCTCTACATTTCTTTTTAATCTTTTCGGTTGATGGTTTCATGGACTTGGTCAAATGAGGCTCTTAAGTATGCAAAATCAGGTTTATTGAAGCTATGACCATATCACCATTTTCTAAAAACCAATAAGATTCTCCAAATTTCTTTTGAATTTGTTGATCAGTCATCAATTAAAAGACTTGGAATTTACCATGTAGCTGAGTTTATTGTACTCAAAAGTGCTTTTATTAGATTTTTGATGCTCAGTCAGCAACTAAGACATTCGGCATTTACCAACTAGCTGAGTTTTGTCTTCAAAAGGCTTTATTTTATCATTTTCCTCGTAGGGCTGTCATATCATTGATTAATATATATATATATATATATATATATATATATATATATATATATATATATATATATATATATATATATATATATATATATATATATATATATATATAATATATATATATATATATATATATATATATATATATATATATATATATATATATATATATATATATATATGACTGTATTAATTTCGAATTTATGCATACCCCAGTCCCAAACAATACTTTTCAAAAGGCATTATTATAGCATTTTCCTCAGAGGGTTGTCGTATCATCGTTTGAAATATATACGACTTTATTAATTTCGACTTTATGAGTACCCTAATACTAAGCAATACTCATGAAAAGGATTTATTGTATCATTTTCCGTATAGGGCCGTCGTATCATCGCTTAAAATAAATAAAAATTTGTCAATTTTGACATTATTTGTACCCTAATACTAAGCTAATACTTTCCAAAAAGGGTTTATTGTATCATTTTCCTCATAGGGCTGTCTTATCATCGCTTAAAATATATACGACTTTATCAATTTGGAGTTTACGCATACCCCATACTAAATAATACTTTTCAAAAGGCTTTATTATATCATTTTCACTCATTTGGCTGTCGTATCACTGTTTTAAATAAATACGACTCTATTAATTTCGACTTTATGTATATCCCCAATAGTAAGCTAATACTCTTCAAAAGGGTTAATTGTATCATTTTCCTCATAGGGCTGTCGTATCATCGCTTAAAATATACACGACTTTATTAACTGTGACTTTATGTATACCCTAATTAATGCTTGTCAAAAAAAATTAGAAGTCCAAAATATTATAACTTAAAAAAACTTAAGTAAAAAAAAGAGAAAAGTGTTACTAAAAATATTATTTTTCTAATAGCAAAAATCGCGACTAACATATCTATATTATCTTCATTTCGTATTTCGAAAATATCATAAGTTATTTTTTCTAAGTATATTTTATGTCATTTTAAGAAATGAAAAAAGTTGAAAAAAATAAAGTAAAAAAAAATTAAAATTAAAGTTAAAAAAATGAATTATAAATATAAGTACAAAAAAAGGGGGGCATTTGGACCCTTGGAGATTGGGACATGGATGACCAAGGGTTGTAGTATCATTGCCGAAAATATATACGAGTTTAATAATTTCAACTTTATGCATAGTCCAATACTACAAAATATTTTCAAAAGACATACAATTTGTACATATATTTGTCATAACTTGAATATTAAATAATTTAAAAACTAGACATTGCTTTTTTTCTCAAGATTCAAGATTCAACAACTTTACTAAAAATGCTTCATGCCGGCTTGACGACCGGTTACAAATAAAGCACATATATGCTTGAAAAACGCAACCAGTACACATTTACTAAATTATAAAACTAACCAAATCGTCACTGAAATAAACACAAATAAAGAACAATAAAAAAATAGATAATAATAATAATTGCTGAATAATAAATTATAAAAAAATTCTAATAAACAAATAAATAATAAAAAAAATAATATAATAGACGAATATATTAGTAACAGAACAAAAAACAAAATTACTTAATTTGTCCTCTATCGTCTTCCAGCCCCACACTCACCAACCACCCGCAAGGAGGTGCTTCTTTAACTGGTTTTGAAATTGCCGGACACTTTCCGCTTCCCGAATTGAGTCTGGAAAAGTATTCCAGACCACCGGACCCGAGTGCCTTGCCACATGGCTAGAACGAACCGTACTTCTTGGCTCACTTACCAGGTCTCCAGCATTTCTCGTAGCATATCCATGATATTTTGATTTAAAACGAAAAAAATCACTAAAAATATCCGGCGCTAAACCATTCAAACTCTGAAACACAAAAATACCAATCTGAAAATCTCTAATCTGACCTACATTCAAAATCCTAAGTTTCTTAAAAATCGACTCTGTACTTAAAACTCCTGTATCATACTTACCAATTAATCTCACTGATTTATTTTGCTGAATCTGCACTGGTTTAAAATTGCACGTAAAATTATTAGCCCAAATCATACATCCACAATTTATATACGGCGTAGTCAAAGAATGGTATAAAAGAACTAAAATATGAGAAGGTAAAAAATGTTGAAAACGTCTTAAAATCCCAAGGCCACAGGCTACCTTACACACAACCACATCACCGTCTCTTCTTCAGCTGAGGTTCTGATCGAGAATGAATCCTAGGTAACGCACTTCCTCAACCCACTTTAGTACATCACTATTTATTGCTATTTCACTGGGAAGATTTGGGGATACACCAGTCTGACTAAACAGAATATAGTTACTCTTTGCCGCGTTAATGCTAAGTAAGCTAATGCCTACAAAATCACTCAACCCTTGCAAAGCTCTGTTTGCTTTCTGGACCAATTCTTCAAGAGTCTTCGCTGCCACAACAAATGCTGTATCGTCGGCGAAAGGTGTCATAGACGCACCAGGAATATAAAACCGCATACTGTCAACATACACTAAATACAACAGGGGTCCTAATACGGAACCCTGGGGAACTCCACAAGAAACAGGGAAAAACTTAGAAAATTTCTCCCCTAGATTTCCCCTAACTGACCTACCATTTTAATACAAACTAAACCAATCCAAACATCTCCCTTTTACACCCAAATCCCTTATCTATCCAATAAAATACTAAAATCAACGGTATCAACCGCTTTTTTAAAATCTATAAAAATACTAATACAATATTCACCCTTTTCCAAAGCTAATTTAACATTTTCTAAAAGATGTTGTACAGCAGGTGAAGTCGAATGGCCCTTCCGGAATCCAAACTGGCCATCATACAATGCATGCAGGCTTGTGAGGTGATCATAAAGTCTTCCATGGATAAGTTTTTCATAAACTTTGGAAAACACTGGCAAAATAGAAATAGGCCTCCAGTTTGATATATCCATTTGAGTGCCCCCTTTGTAGAGAGGGAGAATCTTTACTGTTTTCAATAATTTTGGAAACACTCCCTTCTCCATTGATAAATTTATTAGGTGCATTAGCACAGGAAGAATGTACACCAGAATTGATCGAATAGTCTTCAGGTTAACACCATCTAACCCGGCAGTGTTGGATTCAATCGAGCTGACGATCTTTGTTAATTCATATGAATCACAGGGACGAAATTCCATTTCCGTTCCCTCGCCCCTCCCATCAGCATACGAGTTGCCACCAATAAGAGCTTGGGAATTTCTAGTTTGTGCTTGTATCTTCGTTCCAATGTTAGTAAAATAATCACCAAACTTGTCACACAACTCTTGTCTATCCTCTACAACCACTCCTTCGATTTCAATTCGAGGGTCTTGAGTTCTCCGAGGCCCGCTAACCAGTTCATTAATAACTTTCCAAGTTCTTTTCAGATCTGCTTTATTTTCCTCAAAAAGTGCCGAGTAATATTGTTTCCTTTTTTCCTTTTCAGTGAGTTCGCCATATTCCGAAGCTGTTTAAAATGAGCATTATATTCCTCCTTTGAAGATCTCAGATAATCCTGAAACGCACTGTCACGCTGTTCAAATAAAGTTAACTAGCGCTTCATCGGCCCATGGTTTTCTCGGCATATTTGGTCTCTGTCTAAGTGTCTTCAGCGGACAAGTTTTGTCATATGCAGTAGTTATGATGCTACTAAATTGCTCAAAAGCTTCACAGGGTTCATTCTAGTTCATTACAGATTCAAAACATGTTGCACTTATTTCTTCTTTAAACTTCCGAATGTTTTCAGGCTTAATCTCTCGAACAATTTTTTTTTTTGCTTTTTCTGGCGTGACACTTGTAAATCTAAACTAAATACCACTGGAAAATGATCAGATGCCGAATTCACTAGAATATTAGAAAACGCCTTTCGGATATACTTTGAAGAGATAAACACATTGTCAATCAGGGTAGCAGAGTGGTCCGTGATCTTAGTAGCAATTGTTACAATGGGAAAAAGATCATTAGAAACCATACAATTTAAAAAATCTAAATTAAAACTACCCGTAGATAAAAGATCAAAATTAAAATCACCCATACATATTAACTCTTGCTGTGACTTCTGAACTATCATTAGAAGACTTTGGAAACCTTCTGTGAATTCCTCATACGACGCACTTGAAGGTTTATAAACTACTGATAGGATAATTTTTCTCACACCAAGCCTCATACCAGTCTCAACTTCAATAGAAAGTGTTTCTACCTTACCTTCTCTCCAGACATCAAGATCCTCCCTGGGCTTCCATTTAAGTGAATCATTACTATCAAACCGAGTCCGCCGCGGTTCATTGAAGCTCTACTCCTCTTGGTAAGCTGATAGCCCGGAAAATTAAAAGACGAGAGAGGACTATCCTGACTCAAAAGTGTTTCACAAAGGGCCATAACATGGAGATTCCTACATTTCCAAAGAAAATCAAATATCTCATCATACGAAGAAGTAAGGTGGCAGTTCCACGAACACGCATTAAAACCAGCATTTTGCATAATTCCAAGATAAGAAGGATCACAATATTTACTAAACTGCAAAGGTCTATAACTCACTGTAGACTCTTCATTCGCCAAATCCGAAAGTAAATAACTATCAATATCAAACGGGCAACCTTCCAACTGCCTCAGCCTCGATGTGGTACATCACACATATTTATATCTAATAAACACTTTCATAACTTTCATTATTAGAAAAAAAAGAAAAAAAATAATAATAAAAGACAAAAAAGGCGCAGCTGAGCTCTCAGAACAGATAAATAATAATAAATGAAAAGAGAACAAAACATTGACAAACAATAAACCAAAACTACAAAATCACCACAAGCAACTAAAAGCAATTTGCCAGTGACCGAATCCTGCGAGCAATGGTGTCTGTTGGGAGTTTTGCAAGAATTAACCCACGATCAGACCAGACATTTCGCGCTCCAAAACTACCCCTTGCCGTATTCAGAATGTCCAGACGGCGTTTCGTTAGGGCCTCAGAGACGAAAATGCCAGACTTAGCAAATTTAGTTTTGCTCTTGAAAACTTTCTTTGCC
Source organism: Artemia sinica (assembly GCA_027921565.1). NCBI lineage: Eukaryota > Metazoa > Arthropoda > Branchiopoda > Anostraca > Artemiidae > Artemia > Artemia sinica. The sequence goes on along the minus strand of CM051266.1, from coordinate 36,715,069 downwards.
ATTTCGCTGCTTCTCAATTTCACAAACACCGGTGCAACAACAATTTGGCCTTGTGGAGTAGAATTATTTAAACGGTAGCGGTAAATACTCTGAATGTCATTTTGCGAAAGACCGGTGACTCTCATTTTCTGTGTTATGATATTCATAGTTGTTGGTTTCAAATCTTCACCCGGTAACAGCTTCACACCGTTGAAAACTAGGCTATCTAGAAGCTTTTCATGCTCAAAATCATCTTATGTACTTTCCATCTGTTCCACTCGATTTTCCAACCCTTGAACTTCTGCTTTCAAACTTTTGTATAACTGTAATATGCTCTGAAACTTTGGTGTAAACTCAAGGGACACTGAGGCATAGATTTCACTAACTATCGTCTCGCACGATTGCTTTAAGGGATCACCACTTTTCTGTTGTTTATCCGCGCACTTTTCTAAAACCTTCTCAGTAATTAATTCCAACATTGATTTTTGCGTTCTTACAACCTCATCCTTGCTAGAAACTATTCTCTCCAACAGCTGAGATGACGAGCTCGCTGGCTCGCTGATTTCAAGCGCAGCGTGCGATTTGCTTTGTTTGTAGATTTTGGGAGAATTTTTAGCTTCTTCAAACGCAAGCTTTGCTCCTTTTCCCGTTTTTTGCGACCCTTCCTTTATATTATCTTCATACGATACTAAACTTTTTTCAGTGAACCTAATATCCTTGTGATCTCCGTAGCAGAAAACAATGAAATTTTCTCGGCCTTCGCTATCTTTAACGATCCGCAGGACTCTGACTGGCCATAACGGGAATATTTGGAAATGAGGTAGGGCTAAGTCAAACTTTTAAAGGGCATCTTGAAGACACAAACGAGAAAAAATCCAAAATCACTTATCTTTTACTGATCAGGCCCACGGATGGCATTGGCGATCACCTTCGTGCTGGTGGCCCGATGGACCGTGGAGACCTGCGAACGTTTATTCCAAGGTACTCTGGCATCCACAGCAACAGTTATAATATTATCCAATTAGCCAAAGCAAATTGTTCACTGCTCTATACAGTATTGTACACAATTTAACTTGTTGCGCAATGAAATACATATCCAACAATAATCCTCTTTGAAAACTGGCTAAACAATATAAACTGGTTTAGATCTTAATAGGTCAAAGGCTGAAACAAGACTGATTGTCATATAATTGTCATTTGGATTCACCCTGATATTCATGCCCAGGCACGAATCATGCAAATGAAATGCCGGTTAGTACCTGTCTGTATGTAGGTAAATGACCCCAATCTAAGTATGGTCTGTATTATAGAATAAATTGTGTCCCCGGTGGACCTTTATATAGCACACTACTATAATTATGGTGGGTTGACATGCCCAATATCCCTAAAGACATAGTTGCTGGACCGTTCTACTATGCTGAGCAAAATGGCTGTCTCAAAATTTTGACTGTATGCGTTTGGAAAATGAATGTGCTTGAGAACAGGGCTGCTTGCCCTCCAATCTCTTTCCACTATTAAAAGGTCACCAGAACTTTATTTTTGAATCGAATTAGTTGCTTTAAAAGTTTCAATGAGATTTCTAGCTATTATAGAGTGGTGCTGCCTATGATATTGCTTATATGCCCTTTTGAAAACCTGTATGCTTACAATTTTTTCGTTTAATGGAAACACCTCCTAAACGTTCCCGAAAAGATTCATCTTAATACCCTTAGTGTCATTAGTTACGGCAACTGTAGTGGTAATATTAAAAGTACACACATAGTTCCTTCTGACTAGTTCTAAATATCCCGCAACTTACTCTTAAAGGTCTAACTTAATAATATAACTTGTTCTTCAGATATTTCTTGTCACCTTTTTGAAAGTCCACATGCTCATAATTTGTTTTAATTTAGTTCAACATCCTTCTAAATATTCCTTGGAATCTTCATCTTAATATCCTTAGCTTGCGCAGTAAATATAGTTGTAGCAGCATTAGTAGCAGCATACGCGCAGCACCTTTGGTTTCTTCAACATCCCCTTCAAGACACGCTGAAAGTTTCAGCTGAATACCACAAACCGCCCCTGAAGCATTTCTGCTGTGTCTGCTTGACAATCTGTGTGGGCATAGTGTGTTTCGAATTAATTCAATACAGTTTCTATGTATCTCAAATCTTTGTATTGTATGACCCCAAAAATTTGAGGGATTATATAAAGCCTGATTATAGTAGCTTAAGTTTTAGTGGCAGTAGTAGTTATAGAAGTAGTAATAATAGTAACAGTAGTAGTAGTATGAGTATAAGCAGTAACATTAGGATGCAAATATTTTCTTTTGCTTAGTTCTAAATCCCTCACAACAAGCCCTGTTAGATTCAACTTCACACACCAAACTGTTCCTAAGATATTGCTGTTACACCCTTTTGATAATGTTCATACAGACGGCTTGCTGTGATTCAGTTCACCTTCCCCCCTCAAAATCTCTTGAAAATTTCTCCTTCATACCTTTAGGCATAGTTGTAATAGTAGTCACTGTAGTAGTATTGATATTAGTAGTAATAGTATTGAATAGCGGTAGTACTACTAGCACCAGTAGAATTAACATATTGCCCTTTGGTCAGTAAAAGATTCCTCTCATCCAGTCCTGGAAGTTTCAACTTTATACATTTAGCCATTGCTATGACATTACTGATGTGTTCTTTTTGATAACCTGTATGTTCATGTACTCTTGACTCTTGAGGTACGCTATTTTGACAATTTGCATGATCATAACGTCATATGATTTAGTTCGAATTTCCCCTCGATACTGTAAAGGGTGTAGTCTGGTAGTACACCATCATAGTGCACTCAGTTATTCCTGTGTGACGCCCTTTTGACAATCCTTATGCACAACGTGTTTTGATTTAGTTCAACGCCCTCCTCAACATTCTCTGAACGTCTCACTTGAATGCCCTTCGTCTTCTTGGAAAGTAAAGTTCAAACATGCATATCTTTTTCAATAACATATACTTTGTGTAAATAATGAACGAATTGCCTAGCTTACAGCCCTTGTCCTGAGGACTGTGGGGAGGTTGACATCCCCAAAGACATAATTACTGGATCTCCCAACAAGGCTGAACAAAATAGATCTCTCAAATTTCGATCGGATATGTTTTGGGGAATGATAGGCTTGGGGAGGCTGATTTCCCTCCATTTATTTTTGACTCTTATAAAGGGCATTAAAACTTCCGACTTCCAATCTAATGAGCTCCGTCTGATCCAAAGATTATACGACTACCCGTTCTATAAAAACCTTGTATGCCTCGGGGCATAACTTACAACCCTTGTCCATGGCCTCTGGGTGATTGTGTTCACCCTAAAGACCCTGTTATATGCTTTTTGGACTGTTGGTAACAAAATGACTATCTCACAATTTCAGTTGAATGCGTTTCGGGAAAAGAGGATGTCAGAGAGGGGGGCTAGTTGTTCTCCATGATGTTTGACTCTTAAAAGGGAACTAGAACTATACGTTTCTAATAAAATGAGCCTCTTCTAAAGTTCACACGGCCACCTTTTCCATAAAAACCTGATATGTCTCTGGGGCACAAATTAAAACCCTTACCCCCAGACTTTGGGGGATTCTGTCAGTCCCAAAGGCCTCATTATGTCATCTTTGGACTATTTTTTAACAAATGGCTATCTCAAAATTCCTCTCGGATGTATTTGTGGAAAATACGACGTGGGGGTGTGGCTGCCGGACGATCACTTAGACTCATAAAAAGGTCACTATAACATCTGACTTCCAATCAAATGAGCCCATTCTGGAGTTTTTACGACCAGCCTTTCCATAAAAAACTTAGATGCGCCCGGGGCATAACTTATTATGAGTCTAAAGTTTCTTATTAAAAAATTTCTTATTCGCTCGCTATGAGTTGTGGGCACAGTCGTATAATCTAGATTGAATATCTATAGACCTAAGTACAGAAACTCGACAATCCCACCTCTAAAATTTTAAAACCAAGATAGCCTTATATTTGAACGTTTTACTTGTATTGCTACAAACTACTTCGTAGTAACTGTACACCTGATTTGAGCCTTGACCTTAAATTGAGCTAAGGTTTAAACATAAGTGGGAAAACTACAAAAATGTACGGATAACATCTTAAAATTTAGATATTTTTTTCAGGGGTGGGGTAGGTCCAGGCCAGAAACGTTCTTTACATGTGCACTTGATCATATAGAATCTTGCCACAGAGAAGATAATAATTCTTCTTGTCGTAGAGAAGAGAATTATGTTTTTTGCGTTGCAGAGCAATATTACTTCTTTTGAGTTTATTTTTTATTTTTTCTTGTGATCACTGGCAAATAGCGTGGGTATAGGAAGAGATTAAATCTGAGACCTGTTATTGAAGTGGTGATCATGAAACGGAGAAGAAGAATAGTTTTGAAATACAGGAAGTTTTCTGTAGTTTTTCAAAAAAACATTTTTGTCCCTGGTCGTAGTATAAGTAGTATTAAAGGAAAAAAATAGGTCCTATCTCTGAAAGCAAGCTTCTTTGGGATCATGCAAGTTTAGAGTCGTCTAGAACATTGAGCAAACTCTTTGAGAATATGAGATTCCAGCTCCTAATTTCTAGAATCTTGAAAATTGAGTTAGATATACCAAATTCTGCTTTTTTGGATTTTTTCCGACTATTCAAATTTTTTTAATTTTTCTGGTACTTTATATGCATGTAAAGCTAGGGGACATATTAAACTGAAACAAGTCTGGGTGTGGTCTGACTCATAGCTTAGGGGAAGAGAGGAGGGTATTCAAAATCTTTGTCAGCACTTTTACCTGAAGGCACAGCCTGACCTTTCGAAGCTTGGTGGAAACTGAATTTACATTCTAACTGTACTTTTTGAGGGTCCATAAATATTTGGCCTTTTCCAGGGGGAAGGGGTAGATTGCCTCCAAAATGTGGCACCAGGATATCCTCCAGAAAGGGTCGTCGGACCTCAACCAAACTTTGTGGGAAGTAAGAAGTAATATTTCACTTATACCATTAGGGGATTAGGATTGAGTCCTACCTCTGTGAAGGTCCCTAGAATAAATTTCATCAGAAAATTTGCCGGAAAAGCCTTTCAGAAACCAACCAAATGGGGTGGGATGCAAGATAAATAGTTGCTCTCCATTATGTTTGACTCTTAAAAGGGAACTAGAACTATACGTTTCCAATCAAATGAGCCTCTTTTAAAGTTCACACGACCACCTTTTACATAAAAACCTTATATGTCCCTGGGGCACAAATTACAACCTTACCTGCAGACTTTGGGGAATTCTGTCAACCCCAAAGGCCTCATTATATGATCTTTGGACTATTTTATAACAAATGGCTATCTCAAAATTTCTTTCGGATGTATTTGTGGAAAATACGACGTGGGGGTGTGGCTGCTGGACGATCACTTAGATTCATAAAAAGGGCACTATAACATCTGACTTCCAATCAAATAAGCCCATTCCGGAGTTTTTACGACCACCCTTTCCATTAAAACCTTAGATGCCCCCGGGGCATAACTTGCATTCCTTGCGCTGAAGGCTGTGGGGGGGGGGGGGGCGTGGCATCATCAAAGACATAATCTCCAGACTTTTCAACTACGTTCAACAAAATGGCTATCCGAAAATTTTGATTAGATGTGTTTTGGTAATTAATGGATTGGGGGGGGGGGCTTCTTGCCCTCGCAATCACTCTCGACTATTAAAAAGGGCACTAGCCCTTTCAATTTCCAATCGAATGATTCTTTTCCGAAGTTTCTGTGACAACAAATGACCATCGAAAAATTTCTATCAGATGCATTTTTCGGAATAATACGATGTGTGAGGGGGGGGGACTATCCTCCTTCCGATCACTCTGAACCTTAAGAAGGGCACTAGAACTTCTTATTATCAATCCAATGAACCCCCTTCGAAGTTTGTACGATCACCCTTTCAATATAAACCTTATATGCCCCCAGGGCGTAACTTACAATCCTTGCCCTGAGGGCTGGGAGGGGGTCGTCATCCTCAAAGAAATAATTTCCGGACCTTTCAACTACGTTGAACAAAATGGTTGTTTTAGCATTTTGTTTGGATGTGTTTGGGGAAATGTTTGGCGTGGGAGGGGGGTTAGTTGCCGTCCAATCACTTTTGACTATTAAAAAGAGCACTAGCCCTTTCAATTTCTAATCAAATGAGCCCTTTTCGAAGTTTCTACAACAACTCCTTCGATACGAAGTGCCCTGGTCTTGTCACCGGCTCAATCAATGCACCAAATCATACTCCTCGTCTTTGCAAAGCGGACAAGTATAGGCCTACCTGTCTTTTTTGCAATTTCTTTCTTTTAAGAACGTTTTAAAGCTTGCGCTAATTGGAAGGCAATTAGCCTGAGGTGCATCCACAAAGAAAGATATCTAGCTGGTAAATTCAACTTAAGGGTGGCCGACGTTTACCCTCCCCCCCCCGGAAAATAAAAAAAAAGAAAAATTAAAGAAAAAAAAAGAAAAAATACCCCCCCCCCCCCGTGGAAAATAAGGCTTTCCAAATTTGAGAATTTCATTTGTGTTTTATTTTTTTTAATTTCCGTAGGGGGATGGAATTTTGGTACATGTGTATTATGCGCCACTGACTCAAGTTTACGCTGTGTAAAATTCGAGAACACACCGGGTTTTTTGTTAGTTTCTTCGTTAGTTTAGAAATAAATTTGCGCTATAGATTTGCACATTAGGGGGGGGGGGGGGTAAGCATAACGGGTCTGCATGCAAAATGTGTTTGGTACAATTATTCTGCATATTAGATAGATAGACAAATAAGTGTATTTTAAAGCCAAATATACGGCCATGAACACAGTAAAATAACATAAATGAATATAGTGAATGGGGGTGTGTGTGTGTTTAACCCCCCGAAAAATGCCCTCCCTCACCAAAAATACCCCCTCCTCTTTCGGAAAGTAACCCCCGCGGAAAATACCTCCTCCTTGGAAAATACCCTCGTGAAAAATACCCTCGTTGAAAGAGTTTTTTTTAGTTTTGTTTAAAAGTGCCAAGGAAAGGGAAAAAGAGAAATTTATTTTTCAAGGAGGGGATATTTTCCATGGGGTTTACTTTCCTTGGAGGGGGGTTTTTTTCGTGGGGTGGGGCGTTTTCCGAGGGGTTACCCCCTCCCCCATCCATTCACTATATTCATTTGTGTTATTTCACTGTGTTCATAGCCGTATATTTGGCTTTAAAATACACTTATTTGTCTATCTATATAATATGGAGAATAATTGTACCAAACACATTTGGCATGCAAACCCGCTATGCTTACCCCCCCCCCCCCCCCCTCCCCCCTAATGTGCAAATCTAAAGCGCAAATTTGTTTATACATTAAAGAAGAAACTAACAAAAAAAACCGGTGTGTTCTCGGATTTTACACAGCGTAAACTTGAGTGACTGGCGTGTAATACACAAGTACCAAAATTCCATCCCCCTGCGGAAATTAAAAAAATAAAACTCAAATAAAATGCTCAAATTTAGAAAACCTTTTTTTCACGTTTTTTTGGTGGGGGGGGGGGTATTTTCCGCGGGGGGGGGGGTAATTTGTCTAGAACCCAACTTAAGGTAGAAGTACCCGTAAACTACCTTAGCATCCTTATAAAATTTTAATGTTACCAGTTTCTTTAGCTCTTCTGGCCATTATTGGATCATTTAATTTTCTAGTATGACTTTAATCTTATTCTCCCAATTGGCAAGTATATCCATTGATCCTCTACCTTCATTCCAATCAAAAGAAAACCCTGATTTATCTAAAGTGTCTTTTATCTTAAATAGACCTGATTTTTTTTTTTCTGTGAGAGTGAATCTTCGTTAGCTGCCTTAAGCAACCTATCACTTGGTAACTGAACTACTCTCAATCAAAATTTAATCATTGAGACTAGTCTCAGTATGATAGGGAGGAAAATATTATAGAGATAAAAATGAGGGTGTAAATGTGCATTTTCTTTAATTATCACCCTAGTTCCTCTGGAAAAATTTCTTATTCGCTCGCTATGAGTTGTGGGCACAGTCATATAATCTAGATTGTATATCTATAGACCTAAGTGCATGAACTCGACAATTCCACCTCTAAAATTTTAAAACCAAGGTAGCCTTATATTTGAACGTTTTATTTGTATTGCTACAAACTACTTCGTAGTAACTGTACACCTGATTTGAGCCTTGACCTTAAATTGAGCTAAAGTTTAAACATAAGGGGGAAAACTACAAAAATGTACGGATAACATCTTCAAATTTAGATTTTTTTTTTTAGTGGTGGGGTAGGTTCGGGCCAGAAGCGTTCTTTACATATGAGTAGGAAGGGCATAATGACTCCGGATCCCACATATTTTATGCATGTTTTTATGGTTTTTGTCACTGAGAATGAAAAAACAGGATTTTTCTCACTTTGATGTATTTTCATGGTTTATTGATTATAACGGGTCAATGACATCTCTTTCAAGGTCGATTGATTTGCTGTTGCTCGTCTAGGTGTAATGACTCCAGGGCGAAGTTTGCACATGCGCATTAACGGGGGAGAGATGTATTGATCTAGAACAAGAGGGGGAAGTGGATTTCCGAGACATTGATTTACATAATCGGTGGGGGAGTGTATTGATCCGATAACGGGAAACAGGATCACGTGTCTTTCTCTAAGCCAATCAGGGAGTCGGAAATATTAGCGGGAGAGGATTGCAGAGAATATAAGGAAAGGATTTTTGCTAAGTTTTTATTAGTGTGTGAATAGAATTCAAAGGAGCGAGAACAGTTTGACTTTACTCATTTGGATATATTTGTACTGATGATGAGTGGAATGTTTACCCTATTAGAAGTTAATAGTGGAGTTGGTAGCAATAATACAAGAGCACCAAAGATTGAGGTGGAAATCACGAGAGGATCACGGCTTTGTCTAGAATGGGATGAAGTATATGCAAGATATGTGATATCCTTGAGCAAATTTAAAATGGAGGATCAATTATGCTTCGCTGCAAAAGTTGATATAGCGCATGTGAATAGACTTCAATGTGCTTTAAGTGCATTAGTGAAACATATCGAAGACAATAAACTGTATCGCTAATTGTTCATGTCTAGTATTATTGTTGTAATTAACCAATAAAATTGTTTCGAAATCGAAAATGTTCCCTTTCTTTTTGTTAGAATGTTAGGCTAACGAATCATAGTCAGTCTAGAGTCAGCAGTCAGAGTGAAAGGATTGAAAAATGAATAAATTCGAGAAAGAGAGAATTAGATCGAATCTGGTGTTTATGGAAAAACATTTGATTTTGGATGATGATTTTCTCGAGTTATCCCTTCAACGCAGGATATTCTCTCGGGGAACACTTGACAATATAATGGGGAATGTTTCTCCCCCGTTGGACTATTGTATGAAACTTTTTCAATGTGACTCAAATGCTTATACTCAATTTATTGATATATTAATTGGAACAAAGCAGAATAATATCGTAGATATACTTTTGAAAACATTGCCATAGATTCAATGTAGATGGCTCCCCCTTCGAAAGAGGTGACGTCACAGAGTTACTCCTCTCCCATTCCTCCCTCTGAATTTATTGAACGAGGATGATCAGTTTCGTTTTTGCTGTGAGAGAGTTGACATCGGAAACCAAAAAAATGTTCTATACATGTCCACTATGCATGTACACTCTTGGCAATTGGACTCAATGTGAGAATTGTACAATTATTGATGACAATAATGAACAGGGAAAAAGTTATAATCTGGTTGATTTAATTTGTGATATGGTGACGAATCGTAAAGGACTTTTATCATTTGACAATAATCTATACGACTTTCTAAATGTATCAAACTTCCCCAAAAGTCTTATTGGTAATAAGCAAATTCTAAAAAAAAACTAAGAGAATATGGTCCTCCAACAACACCACCACCATTTAAAAAAGAAGAAGATTCAATATTGGAAAATACTAGCAGCAGCAGCAGCAATGATTCTATAACACCTGTGGCTGCTAGTCAAAAGCGAAGACGGATTGGTTCACCCTCCAGTGTGCAAAAGGGGAGTGGATATTACGCTACGCGTTTGCGTTCACAATGGTTGAAGTTCTGAAGCATTTCTATGAAAATATTGGTGAAGCGGGAAGTCTAAGTTCCCCCAAAACGCTTTCTAAAGTGGCCTCTGGCAGCACATTAAAAAAAGCAAAAGAGTATCTACAGAATGAACCGAGTTATACACTGCATCGGAATCGCAGGCTTCGTGGCAAACAATATCGACAAACTAAAGCCTTTTTCCCTCTGCATATAATGCAAACTGATCTTTTAACTTTAGACACGATTCAACGGCGTCATAATGCACCCTACAAATATATTTTAGTGGCAATCAGTGTCTTTAGTCGCTATGCCTATGCCATTCCATTACGGTCAAAGAGAGGTGTTGAAGTTGCTCATGCTTTAGAAAGTATTCTTGAACAGGACTGCTATAGAAAAATTCAATCAGATCGTTGTAGCGAATTTGTTAATCCTCATGTAAAGAAGGTTCTATTGAAATATAATACAACACTTTATCATAGTCACAGTCTGCTAAAGGCTGCATTGGCTGAACGATTGATAAGAACGATTCGATTATTAATTTCAAGATAGTGTACACTGAAAAACACACCTGCTTTTATTCATGATTTAGATAAAGTCATGCAAATATACAACCAACGACCTCATCGATCATTGTCCAACTCAAGCCCTCGGGAAGTTCATTGCAGTGAAAATACATTTGATGCTTTTCTAAAGCAATATTCCAATGACAATGAGAAGAAGAAGAAAAAGAAGAAATTCAATGTTGGTGATACTGTTCGAATTAATAGAACCACCAATATTTTTGAAAAGGGGAGTTATTTATGGAGCACTGAACTTTTTAAAGTGTCCAAAATCCTGGACACTAAACCCACGACATATCGACTGCGAGACACCAAAGATAATGAGATTCTCGGCGGTTTTTATGAATGTGAACTGCAAAAAGTTAGAAATACTAGTGAAATTTATCAAATTGAAAAGATATTAAAGAGTCGTACTCATAGGGGCAAGAGACAGTTGCTTGTTCGCTGGCTAGGATACAACTCTGATTTTGATTCTTGGATCAGTGCCGAAGATATTAACAATGCCCAATGATTTCTATGTGACTTTCATGTCCAATGTTTCTGATCCTCTCTACAATGATTTGAATAGAACAAGTAATTTTTGGACGAAACTCTCCCCCACCATCAAATTCGACGATGGATAGTATGAAGTGGCTCTTGTCGACTGTATTCTCAAAAATACATATGACATCCTGAGAAATGATCGCAAATATGAGATAAAAGTTATAACTGTCGACACTGAAATGATTCATCTCAATGATAATCTGAGAGATGTTCTTGGTTTTAAACAGAATATGCTCAATGGTAGAAATGCTGCAACTTTTAACGGGATAGATAATGTTATTTTTGCTGATTATCGACCTGGTTTCGCCTCAGACACTTTTATATTTCTCTACGCTTCATTTGTGGAAACATCTCGAGTTGGCAATAGCAATTTTCCCCTCCTACGAGTTCTTGAACGAAAAACCAATCAAGAACATATTCACCACTACAATATAAAGCATCTTCAGTATATTCCCGTAAACACTTCCTATTTGGAACTCTATTAGTTAACACTAAGAACTGAAATAGGTGACCCTCTAGCAATATCAAAAGGTTTGGCTGTGATTACATGTCGTTTTCGACCCATCGTTCAACAACAACAAGATGTCTAATAGAAAAGTGGTATTCATTTGTCTTGATATTGACTGCTATGTTAATACTCTTGGTCCAATACAACAGGGCAACGGAATGGACTATTACAAAGGTTGCTCGTCAATGTCTGGCTACGGTCTTGGCAGTTGGTTTGCTAAGCTGTTTCGTTCTGCACTACCTCTGGCTAGAAAATATATTGTACCGGCTGCGACAGATTTTGCATCCTCTATACTATACGATTGGAGCTCTGGCAAGGATTTTAAAAAAAAGTGCTTCGGAAAATCTTAGGTCCAGTGCGCGAACCCTTGGTGAGAGATTAAAACAAAGTGGAAAAGGTTTTAAAAGGTCAAGAAACAATGCATCACTCATCAGTCTCTACTCAGGTCAGAAACGAAAGACATCACCCCTGTCAAAGAAAAGAAGGAAAAAGCCGACACGTACTGTAAATAGTAGTAGAAGAAGAAGCCCCAGGAAGAGAATTGTTAGATCGAAACTAGATTTCTTTTCCTAAGATGTCATACCTACCGCATAAGGATTCCCAACCTTCGATCACCTCCTCATTGAATCTGTTCAATGCAGAAAATGTTGATGTGAGTGTAAAACATGGATACTATGAACAATTTTATCCTCAACAACCCCTCTCCGATAATATCCACTTTCAAATTTATTCCAATGAAGACTACTTTATGGGCAGTTCTTCGACATTTATAGATTTACAAATGAAAGTCCAGAAATCCGATAATACATTGCCAATTCTTGCCGATGGATTATCCTTTGAAAATTATATATTACATAATTTATTTCGTCAAATGAGTGTCTACATCAATGGCACGCTGGTGAGCACAAGCAACAATCGCTCAAATTATACAAGCTATGTTCAATTCATGCTAATGACACCCAAGTCATACAAGGAATTGAGAGGCACCTCCAATGGATATGAATATAATGCTAATACTGATAGTACAGATGCACTTAAAAATGCTACAACTAGCGAATTACATCTAGTTGGAAAAATATATCATGAAATGTTTAATATACCCCAATGGTTACCACCCAATATTAAAGTGGATGTAAAATTAACGCTTGCTCCATCCAATTTCATATTGAGAAAAAAACTTGCTGCCAATCCTGATGTGACTCTCTCCCTCACCTCAGCAATACTTCATGTACGCAAACAACAAGTTATGAGTTCTGTTGCTTTTGCAGTGGAAAAATTGAGAGCCAGTGGAAATAATGTTAAACTACTTGTTCCTCATACAATCACCAATCAACGTCATATTGCCGTGGGGTCACGCACCTTCACCGACTCATCCTTTATCAATGGCGAAATTCCGTCAAAACTCGCTTTGGCATTTGTAAAAAGGGCCCGTGCAATAGGATTGTGGACTGGATGTCCACATAAATTCGAGATGTTTGGGCTTTCATCTCTTGTCTGCAAAGTAAACGGAATCCCACTCTACAATTTATCTTTTGATAAATCCCATAGAACATAATATGAGTTGACCATGCAAACCCTAGATCATGATTCCCAACTATTTGAAAATAGTATAACCGAAGAAATGTTCGCTAAAACACATGGTATCATTGTATTGGATTTGTCTGGCACGCAGGATATGAGTATAGTACCAACGGGGAGTGTGCGATTCGAGTGTACATTTGCCAACCCATTGGCTGAGAGTATTGCACTAATGTCACTAAATCAATATGAATCCTATTGGGAAATAACTCCCGAAGGCAGTGTTCTACTAGACTTGGCACCATGAATACCAGTCAAGTAATCAATGTATTTAATATGGATTCCTATATGTCCCAGTATGAATCCTATTGTCTGCCCTCGGACTTTCTTGGAAAAATTCAAAGTGCCAACAATACCATAATTATTGTTAATAGCAGTCCGTCGACTGTGCTGACGGGTCATTGGCTGTGCATCTTTCAAACAATGAAGACGATTGAATTTTTTGATCCTCTTGGTCTACCCTTTACATCCTACACTCCCCACATCAGCAACTATATTGAGAGCAGTGGGAAAACTATTATTCAAAATCAGAAGAGAGTGCAGGATCTGACGACTAAAAGCTGTGGCTTCCATGCACTACTATATTTTGTATTCCGATGTCGTGGCTATACTTACAAGCAGTTTTTCAACATTTATGTAGACAATCCACGTCTGAACGACTTTCTAGTGGAAAATATCCTCTCAGACCTGTATAATATTGATTTCGGTGCCCTAAGAGTAAAGTGCTTAAAAAATGTATGTGAATTTGTTTATTAATAAATGTATATATACAACAATGTCTTTAAATCTTCACTTTAGATTTCTTCTTCTTCGGTGTATAGGCAACTGTCGTGAACCACTAATGCCGGTAAATCATTTGGATTCACTGTATATTGATCTTGATTGGCTGCAAAGTCAGTGTCACATTTTCTACAGTATAATGTAACTTCACTCTTGTCATATCTCTTTGTGTAGTCAATGATACTATTTGCATTCATATTATGAAATTCACGAGTTTCAATCTGTCTATTTGAAGCAATATCACATACAGTGTTTTTAAATGGTGAATCAAATTCGGTAACTGCCAAATAAAAATCACTTGGTTTATAGTCATAATATGCAGTGTCGTCACAACGATGACGTAGAAACTAAATTGTCTTGTTACCCCAACAGTTGAATCGTAGACCAGATTCTTCCTCCCAGAATAATTTAAATCCACGACGATACCAATCTCGTAGAAATAAACTAAAATCACGTTTGGGATTCTTTCCAATCACAGCGGGGTAAGTATTCTCCCACTGATCACATTTGTCAAAGTGACAATTGGAGCACAGATGTCCTCTAGGGTGAGAGTCACAAATCTCTTCAAGACATGACTTACATCCTTTAATTTGTACTGCATATGCTCTATGTAATTTACAAGGATTACATAATTTGCACTTTTCATTATAGTCATCAATAATTGTTTAATTCTTACATTGTGTCCAACTGCCAAGAGTGTACATGCATAGTGGACATGTATAGAAATTTTTTTTGGTTTCCGATGTCAACTCTCTCACAGCTAAAACGAACTGATCATCCTCGTTCGATAAATTCAGAGGGAGGAATGGGAGAGGAGTAACTCTGTGACGTCACCTCTTTCGAAGGGGGAGCCATCTACATTGAATCTATGGCAATGTTTTCAAAAGTATATCCACGATATTATTCTGCTTTGTTCCAATTAATATATCAATAAATTGAGTATAAGCATTTGAGTCACATTGACAAAGTTTCATACAATAGTCCAATGGGGGAGAAACATTCCCCATTATACTGTCAAGTGTTCCCCGAGAGAATATCCTGCGTTGAAGGAATAACTCGAGAAAATCATCATCCAAAATCAAATGTTTTTCCATAAACACCAGATTCGATCTAATTCTCTCTTTCTCGAATTTATTCATTTTTCAATCCTTTCACTCTGATTGCTGACTTTAGACTGACCATGATTCGTTAGCCTAACATTCTAACAAAAAGAAAGGGAACATTTTCGATTTCGAAACAATTTTATTGGATAATTACAACAATAATACTAGACATGAACAATTAGCGATACAGTTT
Organism: Artemia sinica; assembly: GCA_027921565.1. Classification (NCBI taxonomy): domain Eukaryota; kingdom Metazoa; phylum Arthropoda; class Branchiopoda; order Anostraca; family Artemiidae; genus Artemia; species Artemia sinica. The sequence goes on along the minus strand of CM051266.1, from coordinate 36,699,780 downwards.
ATTGTCTTCGATATGCTTCACTAATGCACTTAAAGCACATTGAAGTCTATTCACATGCGCTAGATCAACTTTTGCAGCGAAGCATAATTGTTCTTCCATTTTGAATTTGCTCAAGGATATCACATATCATGCATATACTTCATCCCATTCCAGACAAAGCCGTGATCCTCTCGTGATTTCCACCGCAATGTTTGGTGCTCTTGTGGTATTGCTACCAACTCCACTATCAACTTCTAATAGGGTAAAAATTCCACTCATCATCAGCACAAATATATCCAAATGAGTTAAGTCAAACTGTTCTCGCCCCTTTGAATTCTATTCACACACTAATAAAAACTATAGCAAAAATCCTTTCCTTATATTCTCTGCAATCCTCTCCCGCTAATATTTCCGACTCCCTGATTGGCTTAGAGAAAGACACGTGATCCTGTTTCCCGTTATCGGATCAATACATTCCCCACCGATTATGTAAATCAATTTCTCGGAAATTTAGTTTCCCTCTTGTTCTAGATCAATACATCTCTCTCCCGTTAATGCGCATGTGCAAACTTCGCCCTGGAGTCATTACACCTAGACGAACAACAACAAATCAATTGAACTTGAAAGAGGTGTCATTGACCCGTTAGAATCAATAAACCATGAAAATACATCAAAGTGAGAAAAATCCTGTTTTTTCATTCTCAGTGACAAAAACCATAAAAACATGCATAAATTATGTGGGATCCGGAGTCATTATGCCCTTCCTACTACTCATATGCACCTGATTATATAGAATCTTACCATAGAGAAGAGAATAGTTCTTCTTGTCGTAGGGAAGAGAATTATGTTTTTTGCGTTGCAGAGCAATATTACTTCTTTTGAGTTTATTTTTTATTTTTTCTTGTGATCATTGGAAAATAGCGTGGGTATAGGAAGAGATTAAATCTGAGACCTGTTATTGAGGTGGTGATCATGAAACGGAGAAGAAGAATAATTCTAAAATACAGGAAGTTTTCTGTAGTTTTTCAAAAAAAAGATTTAATTCCCTGGCCGTAGTATAAGTAGTATTAAAGGAAAAAAATAGGTCCTATCTCTGAAAGCAAGCTTCTTTGGGATCGTGCAAGTTTAGAGTCGTGTAGAACATTGAGCTAACTCTTTTAGAATATGAGATTCCAGCTCCTAATTTTTAGAATCTTGAAAATAGAGTTCAACGTACCAAATTCTGCTTTTTCGGATTTTTTTTCCGACTATTCAATTTTGTATTAATTTTTCTGGTACTTTATATGCGTGTAAAGCTAGGGGACATATTAAACTGAAACAAGTCTGGCTGTGGTCTGACTCATAGCTTAGGGGAAGAGAGGAGGGTATTCAAAATCTTTGTCAGCACTTTTTTCTTAAGACACTACCTGACCTTTCGAAGCTTGGTGGAAACGGAATTTGCATTCTAACTGTACTTTTTGAGGGTCCATAAATTATTTGGCCTTTTCCAGGGGGAAGGGGTAGATTGCCCCTAAAATGTGGCACCAGGACATCCACCAGAAAGGGTGGTCGGACCTCAACCAAACTTTGTGGGAAGTAAGAAGTAATATTTCACTTACACCATTAAGGGATTAGGATTGAGTCCTACCTCTGTGAAGGTCCCTAGAATAAATTTCATCAGAAAACATACCGGAAAAGCCTTACAGATACCAACCAAATGGGGCGGGAGGCAAGATAGATTATCTAAGCTGCGCCATTTGTGTTGCCCATACCGAGTCTAACCTCTGTAGGGGGAGGAATCTCTAAATTACTGCCGTCTTTGAATCATCCACAACAGGTTTGTCGCATATCAATTGACGTTCATGGGAAGAAAGATCAAGCGTCCTATTTGTATCTTTTTGGAATATAAACCCGTCCCTGTCTAGGTGAGAAATAGACATAACTTATTTTAGCCTGGAAATATGCTGGAATGGCTTGCTGGATCTCAACAAAACTTGCCAAAAAGTTACAGCTAATTCCCTGATTTTAAATTTTCCGGCAATGAACCAAAATTCTCCCTGATTAGTGGGAGGATGTTTTTTAAATCCTTTCATCATGATATCTACTAAACGAGGTTATTGAGTCTCAACCAAAGTTAGTAATTAGTAACATGTAGCTCCTTATGTATTGTTTAAGAGTATCCGATGGGAGTTCTGCCGCTGTGTGAGGGAAGGGATCGCTTAATTCTATTTGAGAGAGACATCTACAAAAAAAGTTGTTAGCTGTTAGATCGAACTTACGACTCTAAGGGAAGAATATCTCAAGTGATTTTTTTTCTCAATTATTGCGCCCTTTTAAGAAGCAAATAGTTCTGCGATATTGCTGTTCTATGACATACTGTGCTGCAGAATTCAACTTGGACCCAAATTGGGCCAAAATATCTTTAGACAGAAACTTGGTGAGGCCTTAAAAAAAAGGGCCTTTTTAAAATTACCTTTGTCCTACTCCCATGATTTTTGCTTCCGTTTTGACGTGCATTATTTTTATGTCTATAGTTTTCTTATACACAAATAATATCGGTTTGAGAGATTGGTTTTCGTAGTCTGAACTTTCTTAACATGTCCCGAGGATCAAAATTATGGTTCAGTCTCTCTACTTGCAAGTTCTATTTACCTGTGTACTTTCTAAAGTTATCGGCTTTCCCCTGTTCCGACTCGTGTTGTTATCATTTAAATTTAATTGCTCTCATTGCCAAAGGGAATTATATTAGAGAGATAGTATTTCAATAGCAAAATCAAAGAAGGTGTTTCTATTAAGGAATGGAATGAGAAAGCCGCATCTGTCTTCTTTTATCGGTGGAATAAGTTGGTTGTAAAAATAAAAGCATATGTCCTTTTTAGAGAACAATATCCGGCGGGACATTAAGCTTAGAAAAGTCTTTCTTTACGGGGAAAATCGTTTGGCAATGTTTGTGGCTCAAATTTAGAGTACCTTTTCGTGACGAGCAAATCAAGCAGGGATAAAAGTGGGAAGTTTCTTGTACTGCTTATGGCAGAGATCCGTCTTTTGTTGTCCTATACTTAAAATCTGTTTTCGAAGGGATTTTTCTTTTGAGGTAGCCACTCTGTGTGGGGATTCTTTAATGATTCGAAAACCAATGATGTAGTTTATAGAGGTTCTATTAACGAACATTTTGTCTAAAGTTGGAAGTTAGAAAAAAAAGATTTTCTTTCATTTAGAAAACCTTGTCTTTTAATAGGAAAAAGCTCAGTTTCTTCTACCCTCTTCTGGATGCTTATTGCATGATATTTTGCTCAGCGTTCTTCCAGTAATAATTGGAGCTGTGAAAGCTTATTATGTGAAGAGACAAATAAAATAAAAAGAAATGTCTAGTATTGATACACAGTATGGGGATAATCACATATAATTGTGACTCAATAATTTTTAATTTTTTCCGTTGTCTAAGAAACAGTGGGGAACATAATCTGTGAAAATAGTGGAAGCTATAAAAAAAGAAAAAAAAGAAATGACTTAAATCTAGCATAAAAAACTGCATAAATAATTTCTTAGACCACTCTGCCTTTTTCATTTACAAAATTATACAAATGAAAATACTGAATAACGAGTGTAATATTTCAAAATAAGACATTAGACAAGAAACAAAAAAAAACTATATATAAGTTATTCATATTATAAATGTTTATATAGGTTTTTATTATTTTTATTTTTTTATACACTGCCTTGTTTTAATATATTATACCGATTTTTCTATATTTTCATTTTATAGTTTTATAAAAAGACTGCAGTAGGAAGTCCTTTTAAATATTTCAACTTCTTCATGTCTGAAACACATATAGATTCCACAAAAATTAGCCTTGAAAACTATTTCATAAGCATCGTGGGGTAATGGACAAAGGTCCTGAAAACTAATGTGAAATTTGTATTGAATAACAAAAAAAAAAAAAATGAAAATGGCTGACTTGCCATTGACCGACAAAAAGGCTCTGTTTGAAGATGTTTCTGTCTTTCTATCACCATTTAACTAGGCAACTAGACAAAAATGTGGACACACGTCTCACTTTTTTAAGTCAAATAGGAAGTCTACATGAAAATCTTTGTTGTTCAGTACTGCAAATCCATCTTGAACCAACTCTCTGAGGCTATGCCATCAAAGCCATCTCTGTTGACTTCTTCAAGCTAAGTTATTTAAGTGACTAAATTGAATAAAGAATTTGTAGCTATCTGCTTGGTAACGAACTGTAAGGAAGGAGCGACCCGGTTCAATAGTAGCCGAAACTCTACCCATCAAAAGTTACGCGCCTGAGAAAATTTGCCCGATTTTTGAAAAAAAGGGGGAAACAACCCCTAAAAATATAGAATCCTAATGAAAATCACACCATCAGATTCAGCGTATCAGAGAACCCTACTGTAGAGGTTTCAAGCTCCTATCTGCAAAAATGTGGAATTTTGTATTTTTTGCCAGAAGAAAGATCACGGATGCGTGTTTATTTGTTTTTTTGTTTTTTTGTTGTTTTTTTTTTTTCAGGGGTGATTGTATCGACCCAGTGGTCCTAGAATCTCGTGGGAGGGCTCATCCGAACGGAAATTATAAGTTCTAGAATTCTTTTTAAGTGACCAAAAAATTGAGGGCAATTAGGCTCCCTCCCACGCTCACTTTTTTCCAAAATCTCCCGATCAAAATTTTGAGATAGCCTTTTTGTTCAGCATGGTCGAAAATATAATAACTATTTCTTTGAGGATAACTTAATCCCCCACAGTCCCCGGGGGAAGGGCTGCAAGCTATGAATTTTACCCAATGTTTACATATAGTATTGGTTATTGGGAAGTATACAGACGTTTTCACGGGGGATTTTTTCTGGTAGGGGGGGCTGGGGGTTACGTGGGAGGATCTTTCCATGGGAGAAGGCACATTGCTATGAAGGGGGTGCCAGACTTCCCAGGATTACTTAAAAGAAACGATCAGATATTTAATAAAAAAACAAGTTTTTCAACTGAAAGTAAGGAGCAACATCAAAACTTAAAACGAACAGAAATTATTACGTATATGATTGGGTTCGCCCCCTAGTCAATACCTCGCTCTTTACGCTAAAGATTTTTTAGTACTTTCATAAGAGCTTTTCATTCTAATTAACGGCCTTTGTGATTAAGGGGTCATTTTTTAAGAATTGGAGCAAAATTCGGACTTTAGCGTAAAGAGCGAGGTATTGACTGGGGGGCGAACCCCCTAATGTACGTATTAAATATATATGAATATAGAAGTTGCTTACGTAAGTTAATTTGTAAGTTACATATATCTATTAATAATAAAAATGTTCATAAATAAAATCAAACAACTTTCGAGAATGCCATTTAACCAAAAAAAAGAGTAAAATTCATGTGCAAATTTTGTTTTAATTATTCATGTACGGTGAGCCAAAATCAAAACCTGCATTAATTCAAAGACGTTCAGAAATTAAATAAAAATAAAATGTTTTTTTTGCTGAAAGTAAGGAGCGACATTAAAACTTAAAACGAACAGAAATTATTTTTATGTGAAAGTGGCTGTCCCCTCCTCAACGCCTCGCTCTTTACGCTAAAGTTAGACTCTTTCTCACAACTCTGTTTTTTAAAGCAATAAAAAACTTTAGCGTAAAGAGCGTTGCGTTGAGGAGGGGACAGCCCCTTTCATATACGGAATAACTTCTGTTCGTTTTAAGTTTTAATGTCGCTCCATGCTTTCAGTTAAAACTAAGTATTTTTTTTTATTTAATCGGCGAAAAGACCCAATTTATCATGTTCATCTGTATACTGAGGTTAATCCTATTTCGGAGATCCAGCTTCATTTATAAAACACGTTTGGTCTGCACATTTACATACATTTTAGTGCCTTTAATATCGTTTAATTTGGATTTTTATTTTCAGGTTTTTCTTTCTCTACGTCTATGCATTCTATATTTATAACCGCAGATTTAATGGTCTATTTCAAGATTTGGCTTTCTTTACATCTCATTTCTTTATTTTGGTAAGTTTTTTTTTCATAGGAAATAAATTGAGTAGCATGAATATTCTTTGAGCATAAGCGCTATGTTTATGATTTAGTAAAAATAATAATAAGCATTTTCAACTGAAAGTAAGGAGCAACATTAAAACTAAAAAAACAGAAATTTTTCCGTATATGAGGGGGTTGTGCCCTCCTGAATCCCTCGCTCTTTTCGCTAAAGTTTTTTAGTGCTTTTAAAAAAGCTTCTCCTTCTAGTTAGAAGGCCCACCGAGGTACTGAGGAGGGAGCAACCCCCTCATATTCGGAATAAGTTCTGTTCGTTTTAAGTTTTAGTGTTGCTCCTTACTTTCAGCTGAGAAAACTTTTTTATTTAACTTCCAGTCATTTTTCAAATAATGCTCGGAGATTTGGCTCCCTCTCCATGGATGATTTCTTGTCCTCACGAAAAATTCCTTCATAGAAAGTTCCTCCCACGTAAACTACCCCCCCCCCTGGAAAATTGCATCGAGACAATTTCATACTTTCTGAAAATTACCCGGAAAGTATCTTGTGGACGATTCCGCCTGAAAAATTCTCCTCAGCATATATTCGTTTGAAAAAGACTTTAATCTACGATTGGTTTTCAAAGTTTGTTTATTGCTAACTTAAAACATGTAAAATAGAAGGATAAATTGTTTTGTTCTTGTTTTTGTCGGACTTGGATAGACCTGCAAAATTTGAAACAAAATAACCAACGGGGAAGGACTGAAGGTTTGATTTTTGGAACTGGGTGACATCCATCAAGACGCCAAGTGGAGTTCTAAAGTTCGCTAGCGTTCTTCATGTCATTCGGTTTATTTTTGGACTTCCCTGTTCAAATGTTGCCTTGGAAAGACTTTTCAGCGTTCCGAAAACAGTAAAAAATGAAAAGAGGAATGGGCTCAAAAACGTACCTTTGGCTGCGACGATTTCTGTCAAGTATGGGATGAAGCGTAAAGACCCCCTACGTTCACCGAGAGTTTAAAAAGAAAAATGAAGTCTGTGAAATGATGCCGACGACAACACTGACTCGGGGTATTAATCTTAGTATTTGGTGTTTTCTCTTAAATCTTATTATTTGGTAATTCTCATTAAATTTTTCTGAATACAAATTAAAGTGCGTCTACAATTGGCATTTTCTGGAAAACTGGGAGGCAGGTCGCAGTCTGCAATAATTAAAATCGAATAATTCAAAAGATCAAAATGCAGGCGCTATCCTTAAATCAAGCTTTAAGTGATTCATTTTTGCTACTATAATCTGCTTCAAATCAACAGCTCAATATAAAAAATAAGCCAAAACAAAAATAATGCGTGAAAAAGTGACCGGTTGGATATCATTCATGCCAATCCTTCGTACCAATTCAAATAAAAACGAGGGTGTTGCAAAAGGAGTAATAGAGAAGAGAAAAATAATTGCAAAGAAAAACGAATAAATAAAATATATTCATATGGTCCAGAATCTGAGATTTGGACCCGGAATCGATAAATCAAAACCGAACTTAACTAGTCGATAAATACAAAGAATTGTTCTAAACGTCAAAAGAAGATATTTTGGTATACGTAAAAGGTCTTGAGTTGCAAAATAAGTCGTCTTGAATAAAGGCTATTAAAAGTCAGCCTAAGTCTTTCCTTTGTAACTTGGAAAGAAGTCAGAAAATGGGGAAACTTTTAGGTATTTTGGTATTGAAAATAGGGATTTTTAGGGATTTTCCACCAGCCTTGTAGGGATTGAAAAAATTTGAAGTGGAAACACTGGTAATATAGCGTAAGAATCAATTTTGTTAACATTCCTGTTCAAATAATAAGCATGATAACATACTTACATCCGGATGGTGTCCTTCTATAATTCTACTCGTTTTTTGGCACAAATACTTTATTCCCCCGTTAGTGGAATGGAAGCACTGGAATAAAGACCATTTCATTCGAGTCAACTTTTATCACTTCCGATAAAACGGGTTGAATTGCGTTTTCTAATTTTCTACCGTATTTTCTACCATGTTTTCTACCAGTTTCTACCGTATATTTGAAGAGGGTTGAGCTGAATGGGGTTTATTTGAATGGGTTCAGTTCACGAGGGTGAGTCAAGGGGATTCAGTTAAAATGGGGTTGAGATGCACGAGGTTTGAGCTAAATGAGTTCAGTTGCTCGGTATTCGGTTAAACGAAGGTTCAATTGCACGGGGTTGAGTTGCACTGGGGCTGAGTTGAATGGGCGTTCAGTTAAATGGGAGTTGAGTTGCGCTAGGGTTTAGTTGCACGAGAAACCTCCCTTAAACGTTACGGCAAAAGGGTCTAGGTAAAGAGTAAAAACATATTCGAAGGTAGTCGTCTCTGGATTTGGCAGTGGCTTAGTATGCATCGTTAGACTTCCGGATTTGGGGGCTACTAAGCTTAATCCTAACCTCTTCTGGATGTTTTTTTTTCTTCAATCATTGCACAGCTGCTCGAAAAACCTGCTTGTTTTTAGTTGATCGAGTTTAGAGAATTTTTAAAAATCATGGATAATCTTTACTCTATTGATGGCTAAAAAGTATAATAATACTATGGATACTGTCGTTTTCCACACGGGAATATAGCCGAATATCTATTTAGTACAAATCCAGCAAAAAAAAAAATAATGAATATAAAGACGACAAACGGGTCTATGGCCAGTAAATGAAAACGAAGAGAAACAAGAAAAATCAAACGAAAATTTCGCCCATATACAACAAGGTGTCTTCAGCGTAGAAAAAAATAGCAACCAAAACTAAGAAATATAACTAAAAATATAGCTAAAACTAAAATAGGCTAACATAATATATATATAATATGCAATTACTTCATGAAACCGCAAATGGCCAGTTCGGCTTTAGATCTTTTATTTGAAAGATGGGCATGTATATTTTTTGCCTTCTTCTGCGTACCCCCATGACTAGGACCTTAGTGAATCGGGTCTTGGAAATTTGGAAAATGTATAATCAAAATTCCTATTTGATACCAATATTTTTCTGTATCTTTTATTACGGTATAGTGTTTTATTTATATATCGTTTAATTACATTCAGGATGACCATCTCAATAATTTCATTCAATATTATTATGTAAACATGTTACAACAGCAAGTGTCTGCTTTCTGATTTTTGATATAAAATACGAAAGGGAAAGTATCATATTGATTTTATTTATCAAATTGTTTCGTTGTCTCAGCATCACAGAGCTTTGTTAAGGGTCCAGGTGTGTTTCTTTTATGACTATCGATTTTTTCCTTTATCACTAAGGATTTTCAGGGGAAACTTGTTATGATCTCATTTTTGTTGTTTCTATGACCGAATTTAAGCGTCCTTTTAGCTGTAATGCTCTTTAATTATTTAATATTAGAATCTAAGAGAAAGGAAGAGGTTCGATTTGGAAGTGCAGGAAAGTGAAAAGTTCTTGGCAGAGGTGATCTCAACATGTGGGCAAGAAGAGTTTATCCCCAAATTGCTATTCTCTGATTGCCCTTAATAGTCATAGAATCTTAGTGAAAATCACACCATTAGATTCATCGTATCAGAAACTCTACTGTAGAGGATTCAAGCTCCTATCTGAAAAAAAATGCTGAAACTTGTATTTTTTTTTTTTTTTTTTTTTTTTTTTTTGCCAGAAGAAAGATCACGTTTGCTTGTTTGTTGGTTTTTTTTTTATTTTTTCCCAGGGGTGATCGTATCGACCCAGTGGTCCTAGAATATCGCGAGAGGGCTCATTGGAACGGAAATTTAAAGTACTAGAGCCCTTTTTAAGTGACAAAAAAATTGGAGGTCAGCTAGGCCCTCTCCCACGCTCATTTTTACCCAAAGTCACCCGATCACAATTTTGAGATAGCCATTTTGTTCAGCATAGTCGAAAAATCTAATAATTATGTTTTTAGTTGTAAAATGATCCCCACAGTCCCGGGAGAAGGGCTGCTAGTCGTGAACTTAGCCAATTGTTTACATATAGTATTTGTTATTGGAAATTATACAGCCATTTTTTTTTGGGGGGGGGGGTGTGCTTGGGCCGGATTTCTATGGGGAGAATCTTCCTAGGGGAGGGAATTTCTGGGGAGTGAATATTCTAGGGGAAATGTTACACTGGGAGGTTTTGACAGAATTGCTTTACAAAACTGTTTTTAATTGTCTTACATTCTCTTTGCCAAATTTTTTATGTGTAGATGTTCCGGGGGAAGTATCCAGGGGCCTTTTTCCCCGTATTCTGTTTTCTAGGAAATCATCTCGACGGAAGGGGGCATTTCTGGAGTGATCGAGAAACCGATTAGAGATTAAAGTCTTATTCAAATGAAAGAATGCTAAGGAGAATTTTCCATGGTGAATCGCCCACAAGCAATTTTACAGGGAGGGGAATTCTCAGAGAGGATGGAACTGTCTGGAGGGATTTGACGGGGGGTGCACTTTACGCTGGATAAAATTTCCACGGAGGAGTTTTCCATTAGGGGAAAATTTCATAGAGGGTGAGCCAGATTTGCCGACATTATTTTGAAAAACAAACAGAAATTATGCCATATATGAAGGGTTGTCCCCTCTTCAATACCTTACTCTTTACGCTGAAGTTTCACTGTTTACTAGAATTGAAATACGGGGGCCTTTTAATTAGACTAGGAAGCTTTTTATAAGTTCTAACTTTTTATAAGCTTTAGCGCCAAGAACAAGGCATTGAGGAGGGGGAAACCCTTTTTATTCGGAATCTGGCAAAATTAATACGCAATTTTTTTTTTCGCGTACGGTGAACCAAATTCGTACCTTCATTAGTTGAAAAACATTCAGAAATTTCATAAAAAAAAACAAGTTTTTAACTGAAAGTTATGAGCGACATTAAAATATAAAACGAACAGAAATTATTCCATGTATGAAAGAGGCTATCCCCTCCTCAACGCTTCTCTCCTTACGCTAAAGTTTGACTCTTTGTCACAACTTAAATTTTTGAAACAATAATTTTGTTAGTTTTGAGTTTGAATTGAATATTCATTTGAATTTCTACTCGTTTTATGATTTATTAATTCATCTATATTAGTATACGTTATCTTTGTTTTTGATGTGATAATTTATTATAATTCCTGATGTTTTTAACTTTGAATTATTATAGGACTTTTTTTTGCTCGTCTTAAGTTTTAATATGACTTTTTACTTTTTTTTTGAAAAACTTCTTTTTCAGAAAGTTTTTTTTTCAGTTTATTTTGTTCGTTCCTCATTGCCAATTTTTTCCGTTATATAATGAATATTTCTCAGGTTTTTAAAGGCTTCAGCAAATTTTTTTCAGCAAAGTACAAATTATGTTCTGGCCTTGGGAAGGCACAGGGGTTTTGAGCCCCACTCATATTAATTTCTGCTCTTTTTTAGTTTGAATCGGTTATTTATTGAAATTTCTGTTCGTTTTGGGTTTCATTTATTTACCGATGCTGATTTGTGGTAGTTTTTTGCTTGATAGATTATTTGATTTTATTTTTGCTTATTTTTGGTTTAATGGGGTTCTTTACTTTTCTTTGAAAAACTTATTTTGTGGAAAAATTGTTTTTAATTAATTTCTGTTTGTTTTGAATTGACAGTCTTTTCAGGGAAAAAGAAAATAATAATTTAGATGTTTTTGGTTTTCCTTTAAGAATTTATAGTTTGGCCTGCTATTTGTATGCTGGAGAAAAATGTTCAACAATTTTTAACAACACACACCCTTTTAAAAATCTTAATACAAATAGCAGCGTTTAATTTAATTATATGCCTCCTCTAGTTGACCTGAAATATAAAACTTGATACCATTCGCAAAAAAATGTATCTGTACTTTTGACTGCTTGGATACGCTTAGACTCTTTAATAGCCCTAGAGATACAGTTACAAGACCGTTCAGCTATGCTGAACAAAATAGCTATCTTAAATTTTATTGGAAGTGTTTGGAAAGTTATGAGCTAAAGAAGAGGGCTGATTGCCCTCCAATCACTTTTGACTCTTAAAAGGGGTACTAGAACTTTGAATTTCTCAAATTGATTTTCAAATTCAAACTTTTTTTTCAAAATTAAATGTTCATCAAAGTATTAAAACTAGTATCAAAGTATCAATATCAAAGTAAAAAATAGGTTTGTGCTCACCTCGGAGTTTTTATTATCTGATGTTTGAAGTACTTTTAACAAAATGGCTATCTCAAAATTTTTATCGGATGAGTTAGGGAAAAAAAGGGCGGGGGGGCTAATTGTCCTTTGATCTCTTTTGACTCTTTAATTGTGAACCAGAACTTTCCATTTTCAATCAAATGAGCCCTATCTGAAGTTTATACGAGCATCCCTCTATAAGTAGTAAGGCCATACGCAATATCACACCTACAAGCCTGAGGCATGAATATACAGTGCACTTTAACCGGTACATTGGCTTACCACGGTCATTCAACTGTTATCACGACTGGTATATGCCTTAGCAGACAGGTTTCTGAGGCAACACTCATTTTTTGGGGCCAATCAGAGAGCGGATACAGAGGGTACTCCATATACGGTAACTTGATTAGTAATCGGATTCAAATATAAGGAGTGATTTTCATTATAGTTCATATTAGTAAGAGAATTGAATTCAGAGGAATAGTTTATTTGAGACGTTATTAGCAAAGAAAGTGAGTGGTACGTTTACACTATTGGAGCTTGATGGTGGGGCAGGTAGCAGCAATACTACATGGGCGAGAGTACCAAATGTGGCAGTGGAGATAACACGAGGATGTAGACTAAGTCTTGAATGCGACGATATGTATGCTAGATATGTGATGTCATCGAGCAAATTTAAATTGGAGGAGCAATTATGCTTTGCAACGAAACTGAACATTGTGCATATAAATAGACTTCAAGCTGCAATAGATACACTAGTGAAATATATTGATGAAAACAAATTGAATCAGTGATTATTATTCTTGTAATTGTATTCAATAAAATTGTTTCTAAATCGAAGATAGTTTTTCTATAGTAGGTTAGCGCATATTTTTTAGAGTAGAAAAAGAATCCTGGTTAGTCTGAAGTTTGTTGTGAGAGTGTTGGGACTCTTAAAAATGGATAGATTTGAGAAAGAGAAAATCATAGGGAATCTTGTGTTTATGGAAAAACGTTTGATTCTAGATGATGATTTTCTAGAGCTATCAGTTCAAAGGAAGATATTTTCTCAGGAAATGCTTATCGATATAATGAAAATTGATTCTTCATCATTATACTATTACATGAAGCTTTTACGTCGTAGTCCAAAGGTATTTACACAATTTATCGACATATTAATCACGACAAGACAAAATGATATTGTGGATATGCTTTTAAACATACACTAGCTTAGAAATTTAGGACTTTTTTCACGAGAAGGATGTTGTTCAAGGAGGATATACTCATCCCTCTCTATCCCATTCAATTTGTTGATCATGGCTCAGTTTGATTTTGGCGGTGAGAGTGTCAACACATGAAAAAATGTTCCATACATGTCCACTATGCATGTATACACTGGCAGTTGGTCATCACGTGAGAATTGTACAATGATCGATGAGTATGATGAAAAGTGCAGATTATGCAACCAGTGTAATTTGCATAGAGGATATGCTGTACAAATTAAAGGTTGTAACTCCTGTCTTGAAGGGTTTTGTGACTCATCATAGAGGACACCTATGCTCTAATTGCCACTATGATAAATGTAATCAGTGGGAGAATACATATCCTGGTATGATTGGAAAGAATCCTAAACGTGATTTTAGTTTATTGCTAAGAGATTGGTATCGTTGTGGCTTTAGATTGTTTTGGAAGGAGGAGCCAGGTCTACGATTCAACCGTTGGAACAACAAAAGAATTTGGTTTCTACTTAATCGTTGTGAAGACAATTTCTACTATGATTATAGACCTACTGATTTTTATTTGGTTGTTACGGAATGTGATTCACCACTTGAGGACACTGTATGTGACATTGCTTCAAATAAGCAAATTGAAACATGTGAATTTTAAAAAATGAATGAGAATAGTATCATTGACTATACAAAGAGATATAATAAGAGTGAAGTTACACTGTACTGTAGAAAATGTGACCCTGACATTGCAGCGTACCAGGAACAGTATACTGTGAATTCAGATAATCTACCTGCATTAGTTGTTCTCGACAAATACCTATATGTAGCAGAAGATGAAATCTAAAGAGTAGAAAAGTCGTTTTTTATCATGCATATACATTATTTTTTATTAATAAACAATTTTACATACATTTTTAGAACATTTTATTCGTAGGGCACTAAAATTAATATTAAACACGCTTGAAAGTATATTTTCCACTAGGAAGTCGTTCAATCTAGGAAAGTCAACATAAATGCTAAGAAACTGCTTGTAGGTATAGCCACGACATCTGAACATGAAAAAGAGTAGTTCATGAAAGCCACATGTCTTAGTCGTTAAATCCTGTGCTCTCCTCTGATTTTGAATAAATAGTTTTCCCACTGCTATCAATAAAATTGCTGATGCGTGGAACGTAGAATTTATATGATAGGCCAAGAGGATCAACAAATTCGATATTCTTCGCTGTTTGAAAGATGCATAGCCAATGACCTGTCTTCAAACTCGATGGACTGCTATTAACAATGATTAGTGTATTGTTAACACTTGGAATTTCTTCAATGAAGTCCGATGGTATGCATTAGGAATTGTACTGAGAAATGTATAAATCCATATTAAATTCGCTGATTATTTGGTTTGTGTTCATTGTGCTAGGTCTAGTAGAACACTGCCGTTGGGTGTGATTTCCCAATAGGTTTTAAATTGACTCAATGATATAAGTGTGATACTCTCAGTCAAAGCCTCGGAAAATGTGCACTCTAAACGTACATTCCCCGTTCATACTATGCTCATATCTTGGGTGCCAGACAGGTCCAAAACAATTACACCATGATTTTTTGAAAACATTGAATTAGTTATTCCATTTTCAAATAGTTGAGAGTCATGATCTAGGGATCGCATGGTCAACTTATACAGAGTTCTGTAAGATTTTTATCAAATGATAGAGTGTACAGTGGAATACCATTCACTTTGCACACAAGGCTAGATAGACCGAAAAAATTAAAATCATGGGGGGGGTGCAGTCCAGGATTCAATGGCACTGGCACTCTTCACAAATTCCAAAGCGAGTTTTGATGGGATTTCTCCATTAATAAATGATGAATCAGTATAACTGTGAGAAAGTGGCAATTTGACGTTGATTGGTGATCGTATGGGGGACAAGAAGTTTAATGTTGTTACCATTGGCTCTTAGTTTTTCACTGCCAATGCAACAGAGCTCATAAGCTGTTGTTTTCGAACATGAAGAATTGCCGAAGTGATAATGACATTTGCATCAGGTGCTGCAGTAAGTGTTTTTCTCAAAATGAAATTCGATGGGGCTAGTTGTAACTTTATGTCAATCTTAACATTGGGGGGGTAACCATTGTGATATATTGAATATCTTATGATTTAGTTCAATATCTTATGATTTAAACTAGATGATACTCCTGGGTCACTGCAGCAGTTAACTTACCGTCAATATCAACACCTGATCTATATTCATAGCCCGATGACTGTCCTCTCAACTCCTTATATGCCTTTGGTGTCATCATCATAAATTGTATGTAGCTTGCTTAGTTGGATAAATTATTGCTATTGCTTACCAATGTTCCATTAATAAATACATTAATTTGTTTCAACAAGTTGTGTAGGATACAGTTTTCATAGGACAGGCCATCGGCAGCAGTGGGAGTTGTATTATCTGACTTTTTCTTCACCGCAACATTTAAATCAATAAATGTTGATGATAAATTATTGAAAATAGTCCTCATTGGAAAATATCTGAAAGTGTATAGTTTCCGAGAGGGGTTGTTGAGGATGAAATTGTTCAAAGTAGCCATACTTGACACTGACACCAACATTTTCAGCATTGAATAGATTCAATGAGGAGCTGATTGATGGATGCGATTCCTTGTGGGGGAGATAGGTCATCTTAAGAGAAGAAATCCTTCTTTGATCTAACAATCTTTTTCTTCTTCTTCTTCTTATTGGTCTTCTTCGTTTTATTCCTCAAAATCGTTGTTCATGTCCTTCGCTTCCCGCCTGGGTAGAGACTGATGAGTGAATGATGCCCACGCATCCTTTTTAATCCCTTTCCATTTTGCTGAGATTTTAATTGCTCACCAACGGCTCTTGCTGAAGATCTAATATTTTATTTAACACTTTCCTTGAAATTTTTACCCGATCCCCAGTCCTGTAGTGTTGAGGCAGCAAAATTTGATGCAGCAGGTACAAGATATTTTCTGGCAAGGGGTAGTACAAAACGAAATAGCCTAGCAAACCAGCTACCAGGACCATAGCCAGACATTGTAGCACGCCCCTTGTAATAGTCCAATCCATGACCTATTTGACGTGGACTCGGAGCACCAACATAGCAGTTGATATCAGGACAGACAAATAGAATTCTTCTATTGTTCATCTTAGGCAGCGACGATGGGTCAATAATGACATGTAATCACAGCTAGACCTTTTGTTATTGCTAGAGGATCACCCAATTCACTTCTTAGTGTTAACTGACAGAGTTCCAAATATGAATTGCTTACAGGAACATACTGAAGATGCTTTATATTATAGTGATGAACATGTTTATGGGTTGTTTTTCGTTCAAGAAAACGTATGAGGGGGACATTTGAATTACCAACGCTCGATGTTTCCACAAAGGATGCAAGCGAAACCAGGTGAATAATCAGCAAAAATAACTTGATCCATCCCGTTAACAGTGCCAGAGTTTTTACGACTGATCATATTCTGTTTAAAGCAAAAAACATCTCTCATATTATCATTCAGATGAATCATTTCAGTGTCAACAGGTGAGGTAATGTAAATCCTATCGTGTTCCATTGAATAATTAAAATGGAATCTACCATTCCTACGATATGAGATTTTTCTATTGATTGTACGACACAAATCCGTCATAGTACCATATTCTTTATATTTCAATGTGACATGTGGATATTCACTAGATTTTATTGCTTCAACCCATTCATACTCAACAAAGAGTGACCGATCGAGTGGTATAACTTTTATCTCATACACACGATTCTTTCTCAGGATATCACATGCATTTTTGAGAATACAGTCGACAAGAGCAACTTCATACTTTCCGTCATCGAATTTGAGGGTGGGGGAGAGTTTCGTACGAAAATCACTTGTTTTATTCAAGTCATTGTAGAGAGGATCGGAGACGTTGGACATTAATGTTACATAAAAATCATTGGGCATTGTCAATATCTTCAACACTGATCCAAGAATCAAAATCAGAGATGTATCCTAGCCACCGAACAAGTAACTGTTTCTTACCCTTACGACTACGAGTCTTTAATATCTTTTCAATTTGATAGATTTCACTATTATTTTTAACTTTTTGTAGTTTATAGTCATAAAAGCCCCGGAGAATCTCTTCATCTTTGGTATCTCGTAGACGATAAGTTATGGATTTAGTATCTAGGTATTTTGCCACTTTAAAAAGTTCAGTGGGCCACAAGTAATTACCCTTTTCAAAAACATTATTCTTTCTATTAATTCGAACAGTCTCACCAACATTGAATTTTTTCTTCACGATCGTTTTATTGGAATATTATTTAAGAAAAGCGTCAAGTGTATCATGATGAGAATGATGAACTTCCGTCGGGGATGAGTTGGACAATGATCGATGGGGTCGTTGATTTTAAATCGACATAATTTTATCTAAATCATGAATAAAAGCAGGTATATTTTTCAATGTACAATATCTTGAAATTGAAAGTCGAATAGTTCATATCAATCGTTCGGCCAATGCAGCCTTTATAGGACTATGACTATGATAGAGCATTGTATTATATTTCATTAGTACTTTTTCAACATGTGGACTAACCAATTCACTACCGCGATCCAATTTTTTTATATGAATCTTGTTTTAGAATACTTTCTATAGCCTGAGTAACTTCAACACCTCTCTATGACCGCAAGAGAATGGCATATGCATAGCGATTAAAAACACTGATTGCAAGTAGAATGTACTCGTATGATGTACTGTGACGCCTTTGAATCTCATCTAGCAGTCAAGAGATCTGCTTGCATTATATGTAGGGGGAAAAGGCTTTAGTTTTTCGATAGTGATTAGAACGAAGTCTTAGATTTCTATGTAGAGTGTAACTTGATTTAATTTTGTAGATAGTCTTGTACACTTTTAGTGTGAACACCAGTGACTTGGGAAAGAGTGGTGGGGGAACTTAAACTTCCCACTTCACCAATATTTTTATAAACACGTTTCAGAACTTCAACCATTTTGAATGTAAACACGTAGTGTAACCTCCACTACCCTTTTGTATACTAGTGGATGTTGATGGTGGTGACGTTGAGTTGATACGTCTTCGCTTTTGTCTAGCTATCAGCGGTGTACCCCTCCTCTTCCTTATTGTCAAATCAATGTTTCTACTAGGTGTGTTAGTATTTTCCAAGATTGATTTAAAATCTTCTTCTTTTTCTTCTTTTTCATGTTTTAATGACGATGAGGGAGCAGGTTCATTTAATTTTTTTTAGAATTTGCCTATTGCTAATAAGGCTTTTGGATAAGTTTAATGTATTTAGAAAGTTATGTAGGCGAGTGTCCAATGATAAAAGTCCTTTACGATTTGTAACCATATCATAGATTAAATCAAGTAGATTATAGCTTTTGCCCTGAATTATCATCCCTTTCCCATTGATATCAACTTGAATATGATCTTGACCACTTTCCATGAGATATGCTATGAGTCGTTTACTTTGTTCACGATATGAGTGTGGCATTATATTTCCAATACTCGACACTACTCAATCCAATTCCTGCTTCTTTAATTGTGTTCAAGAGATAGCAGAAGAATCCTGTGGAGATGGTTCTTTTTTGTGGTCAATGGCACTGGCTCTCGCACGCTAGGGCTTATGTTTATCCACTCGGCGAAGTGCATCTTAAAGTAAAAGTAGTTTTTTATCATCCTTAGTATTCTCATTGTCATTGAATTTACTCAGATTGTCCTCAAAGTGTTCCACGGGTGAAAGAGCGAGTTCTATTGGGGTCAATTTATAGGGTTTAGCCATCTAGAGAAAACTGTTTACAAGTCATGCAATTATTGGCAGTAAAAGTGTAAAAAAGCCACCGGCCGCTTGAAGAAGACGTTTCCTTTTAAAATTATTTCCTTTCTTTTTACAGGCCAATGAACGTACAATGGAATGATGTTGCTTTGCCTGTTGCTTAACTACTTCTGGCAGTTGAACATTGCCCTCGGTTAAATTTAAACAAAGTTCAGATATTAGATGAATGAAATCATTGTCAATACCATGTTTGAGTATGGCTTTCCTAAGTGGGGGTTTTGATGTGCTTAGAACGGAAAATAAATGTCTATTTTCATGTAGTTTCTTCACTGTAATGATGGCAACTAAAAGCCTTTTTACTGTTCACAAGGAGATATACTGTAATTTCATTGTCAAAAACATCTCTGAATACACGTAAATCCTCGGTTGTATTTTGATTAAGATCCAATAGGATGTAGCCATAGGGCTTATTAGTTGCCTGATTGTAAACTGAAAGCAGAAATTTGGGAGCGCCGGGATATATTTGTTTATTGAGACTTATAAGCGAGCTAGAAGCGCGAACAGCTCTGTAGATGATATAGTTGGTGCAGTTCAACGCAAGTGTTCGCATACATTTGTTCTGATGAAAGAGATTGTGTAGAACTAGAGTAACGGAATTCTGTTCATGATGAGAGCGAACAGTGAACAGTTGTAGCATTTCCTGGGACCATTGTTCAATGGATTCAGCTAAATCATCAATAATCACCCAAGAGTTTGATTCAATAATGTTGAAAACGTCAAGTCCCTGTATGAATTGTGTCTGTACCAACCCCGATACAGCAATTGCTTTTATTTTATCAGATGACTCCTGCCAAATACTGTAACAATAGTAGATTTTTTCGGCTTTTCCATAAGTATTTTATTACAATTTTTAATTATTTTAGTTAAGAGTGTCGTTTTGCCTGACATTGGTGGACGACACAGAAACGATCTGAATGGTGTTTTAAATTGATGTATATTGCTGTTCCCTTCAACAGCTCACCTACAACTAACTGTAGATTATAGATGTCTAATGACTGAATAATTTCCATATTACTACTCCGTTCAAGAATAATGAGAAGAAGAACAAAATTAATAAAGAATCATATTTTCTTTTATAATTAACATAACAGTAGCAGCACTATACAAATAATACAATTAGAAAAAGGCACATTAAACAAGAAAAATACACTTAAGATTTTTTTTTATAAGAAAAACATAAACATAAACATTTATTTTAAATAAGTACTAGAAAAAAGCACTTTTTATTTAATAAATACACTTTTTGTATTTATTTTTAACAAAAATACAACATTTATTTTAAATAGGCAGTACTAGAAAAAAAACACTTAAAATAATATCACATTTTATTTACAACATTTTTAATTTGAAACGGGGTCCCCCACCCCCATCGCGGGGGGCTGGCCGCTGCGGCGTCCGGGAAGTGCGGTGGGCCTGGCCGGGGCCGTAGGGGGCATTAAATAACTATGTATAGAGAAATTGTGAAGAAGAAGAAGTAACTTCTCTGCCTTGCACATATATTGAAAATTTGTTGATAAGAAACAAAATTAAAACACCCACTCACCCACCTTGTACTATTAAAGAATTTAAGTTATGTTTTTAGACCGAGTTGCTTTCTATACTCTACACATTCAACTCGGTCTGATATTGAATAGTGACCGTGTGGTAGTACCTTCAAACCATCCTCAAGTGCATAAACATTGTCTGATATGGCCGACGTGGCGTTTTTCTCAACTCTAACTGTGTAGTTTTTAAATTGTAAAGAGCGAATCGCCATGACTTTCGCTCTCTGGACTAAACTACGTTCCAAACAGTTTTTATAGACACTCATATCGAAACTATTTTTTACAAAGTGTTTAGGCACCCCCTTGAAAACTTGTTTGATATCCTTGTTGTGCGTCTCCACACAGTATACCCTCGGCCCAGGAAACACACCAGTGGATATCAGATCGCTTCCCGTTTCAGATTTTAATATTAACAATTGATTTGGGGCCTGGCGTTTCACTAGCTCTGGATAGAGGTATTCATTCCAGTTGGTGTAGTCCATTCGTGAGCTAATGTACTCTCCATTTTCCAAATCATTCAACAAATTTTCAGTTTTAACTTTTTAACAGGAGTGAATCAGTGTCCCGGTAATACACTTGAATTTGTGTAATGGGGGGGGGGAAGAAAGACCAGGCCACTTGTGATGGGGGAAAACTGTTTTGTTAGGGGAATTGTTTAATGGAGAAATAATTTTGTTTGGAGAGCCATCAGTCTAGGAGCCTAATCACAATTCGTAGGGCTATTTCTTCGCCAAATTCCTCTAATGTTACATGGAGGTCAGATTCCTTGGAACGTTGCCAATGGAGACAGTTGAACTAGTTACCAACTATAATGCGAGATACAGACGTATATGAAGAACAAACACAAATAGAAAAGTAATAGGTTTGTTAAGACTTACATTCAAACATAGTGCAATGTACTTCTATTGAGTGATTTTTACATTCATAAAGATAATGCCCGAATGATTTCTCTATTCTTAATGCTCCCGAAAAGCACTTTTTCATTACCATATAACACGGGTTCTGATTCTGAGCATCAATCACTATTTCACGATTGGTCCAACTCCTGATGGAGGATTCCCTACCTTATTCTTATGCTGACAAAATACGATTATTATGCTGACTGACGGTCCAATAATTTATTCGTAATATTTTGATCATTAAAAGTTCACATTCCTAAGATAACTTCAAACTTTGTATAAAACAATGTCGTATGATTTTTGTCAAGTATTTTCGCGAAATTCAAAACCATCTCATTTGCTTTGTAATGCCATTCAACCCGCAGCTTTTTACAAATGTCTAGAGCTTTTGAGAATATTTACCTCTATATTGTTCTGTAAAACAATGCGAAGTATTACAAAGTGCTCTTGGAATTTATCAAACTCTTATGCGGATATAATCATCTTTTTTACTTGGTACTTTAAA
This sequence comes from Artemia sinica, assembly GCA_027921565.1. Lineage (NCBI taxonomy): Eukaryota > Metazoa > Arthropoda > Branchiopoda > Anostraca > Artemiidae > Artemia > Artemia sinica. The sequence goes on along the minus strand of CM051266.1, from coordinate 36,677,734 downwards.
GGGATATTTGACTGAGAATAAAATGCGGTTTTTCTTTTCCTGATTAGGAACTCAGACGAAAGTTTGAAATGGGCTTTAAACTCAATCAAGGGGAGTTTAATTTATATCGCAAGTATTTTTAGAAGGAAATAAGTTTTTCATATTTTAAATACATATTACATATTACTCACGGTACATATTACCCTTACCATTTTTTAATGACGTCCCGTCATTAGGACTTGCTTGCTCTTGGGTTTTTGAAATATTTCGAAATTTATTTACTATTTGTCCTATATAACTTTAATTGACATTATATTATTTTATACTTTTATTTAAGCACTCCTGACTATTTTTTTTTCGTCTTGGTATTACTTTTCTTATTTTATTACATTTTTTCTAAGACTCCTCTACCGGACTAAGATTATCTATAGTCACAGCCTAGCTACTACGCAAAGGATTTTTTTCTTCTTTTTTTTCTTTTCTACATCTAACACTGACAACTCCTACATTTTCAACCTTATCAAACATTATCATGGGAAATGTTTTATGTGGTTGGGACTATACTAATGCTATTATAAGATTTTCTGTGATTTGATAATAACCATATTATTTGAAAATTCACCTTTTACAGTTTTATCTGGTGCTAACTATGGGATAATTATGCTTCTTATCTACGCTAAATTAATGGAGTAATATAACGATTTTTATATATAGCTCTATCTAAGCAACTAGCAAGACATACATATATATGAACGATTTAAAACATACAATACTATGTTCACCACGTTCACTGGTAAACATCAAAACATTTTTACTGGTTATGTTCGTTATATAATACTAATGATAAGTTATCGAAATTGTTAAGTTATCAAAATTATCAAAATGTGATACATGCAAATTTACACCTACTTCACCACCTTACGTTTTCTTATTGTACTCACTCATTCTGTTGTTAATTATTGTCTTTCACTCTTTTCGTCTTGTGTAAAAATGTTAAAACACTTACAGTATAAATTCTTCACAAAATTGTTCGAACATGGCTGTGTTCATCTTGGACGAAGGGCTTTCTCTAATTTGTCAAACGGGAGTTGATACTTCCAGGTACAGGTGTGTGGACATTTCATATCAGAGTTCATTTTCACCTGCTGTCCTTGGATAGTTCATAAGGTGTTTTATCGTTAAGGGGTTAGTCCATGGAATTGTGTTGCTAATAGATGGGTTGATTCTCTTCTCAGCATTTCATTCTTGGGATACTTTAAGGCGTATAGAGAATGTGTTTCTCGTAAAAATTGTTTGTGTGAGGCTTTTATCAATTGACTTTGCGGTTATTCCTCAATTAATCGCAGGGGGATTGATGTCTATATTTGGAATGGGTTAGCATTAAATTTTAATGGCTCCTCCAACATATTGTCTTTTGACTTGTGGGAGAAGTATATTGTCACTCAGGGGCTAGTCACTGGGGTTACTATTGATTTCTAAGACTCAATAGTTGGTCTTTCGATTCGTTCTTCATAAACTATCTCGTAACATTTACGGGATAACAGAGATTGGGGCTTTTCGACCATTTTTCTTCTCGGGATTTAACACGTGAATCTATGACATGTCAATGGATTGGTTTTACCAAATACCATAGCTATGCAATTATATGGTATACGGGTCCATGGGATTATCAAGGGTGATATTTATACATTTACATCTTATGCTGGTTGGTGGGGTTCTCAGGATTGTTTTGTTTATATATAGTTCGGTAATATACTGGTTACTGTGACTTATTAGGTAGTGTTACCTGATTCATAATATGGTTTGTGATCGAGGAAACAACGATCAAAAAAGGTAACAGCAATTATCGTCCTAGCATCATTGCCTGGAATTTATTGTGAGTACTCTTCGTTGGTTGAGGGATGATGAAGATAGATGCTACTAGGTTGTATCTGTACCGGATTATGTATTGTAATTTGGAATAGTAAGAGACGATCCTCAAATAATCAGGCAGCTAACTAGGTTTATAATTTGTTCTTTAACATAAACTTCATTAATCGGATATTTTAATATATCCTATATCGTCTAGAGGTTGGGATAGCTCTCACCCAGCAGGCCTGAGTTCAATTTCCGTATGGGAAATTTTTACTTATGATGATTTCTTAAGGAACATAATTAAAATTTCTTAATGTAATAAAAATAATTTGTTTTAATTACAAAATGTTTTTAACCCCATTAATTTCCTTTAAAATGAGCCATTGAACAACTCTCTACGATGTTCCAGTGCCATGCTATCTGTTGAATTACTAACCTATACTATGATTAAGTGGTGTATAAAATTTAGTATAGGCAAGAGGTCGTTCTTTATTATACGTCGTTCATTATGTCATATATTGTTATTAGTACACAATCAGTGTTAGATATTACGTCATGTCACTTATTGCTGAATTGTTGTCTCTCTATAAACTTCATCATTGTGATAACGCTCCTTGATGTTTTGTTTGGCTCTCTCAATTTTTACTTCTCGATACGCCTGGTCGGTTGAATACCTTTGCTTTTCCCTTTTCAAGATGCTATCTCTGTTTTTTGTGTAGTACTGTTTTTTTAACTTGCGTGTAGCTTGCTTTGATTTAACCATTATGTAATCATGAATGAGACCATTTACATCTTTGTCGCTTTTTATATAGTAATCTTTATTATAATCAATTTCTGTGTGGGAAATTTTTACTTATGATGACAATTAAAATTTTCTTAATGCAATAAAAATAATTTGTTTTAATTACAAAAGGTTTTTAATCCCATTAATTTCCTTTCCAATGAGCCATTGAACAACTCTCTACGATGTTCCAGTGCCATGCTATCTGTTGAATTACTAACCTATACTATAATTAAGTGGCGTATAAAATTTAGTATAGGCAAGAGGTCGTTCTTTATTATAATCTTTATTATAATTAGCTAAAATAATGAAGATAATATGAATGAACCACAGGGTTCAGTTTCTTTGCACTTGAGTTCGTTTTTTAACTATAAATACAAACAGGAAAAAGCCTACGGCTTTTTCTTCTTTTAAATAGTAAGAGACGAAACTCAAACAATCAAGTAGCTAACTAAGTCCAATGTATGGAATGGTTTGTTATTTCAGTGATCGTCTTTTAATGTAAATTACTATAAAGTTCATTAACATGAACTGTTTGGTTGCTTCAAAATTCAAATATCTTTGAAAAGACTGCAGTATGGAAAAACATCAAAAATGCAGTTTTTGGTGGAAAAATTTATTCTCTTTTAGAAATAATTTATTTTAGTTACTATAGATTTTTAACCAAATTAATTTCCTTTAAAATGAGCCATTGAACAACTATCTACGATGTTCCAGTGCAAAGCTATCTCTGGAAAAGAAAGAAAAAAAGAAAAAAATATCCCGTTTAGGCAGAATGTTGTAGTAGCTGCCACTTTTCTTGATTTTCAAGCCAATCTATTTCCCTTGCTGTTCAAGCCAAAGGGCGGTAAGTTTCCTTTCAAGGGGTTTCGGACAAGGCGGTTCTAATGGTGTACTTTTTGTTTTGATCTGACTCCTTTTTTAGGACTATATGGGTTTTTATATTTCTTAACATTGGACGTGATCGTCTCTTACTAGGTTGCTAGCTACCGCTGCAACCCGGATGGTTAATTTCCAATATGTCATTCCAATTCCTGGAATAAAAATAACTAGGCAGAATCACATGTTCTTTGTAACAGGTGAGTCATAATACATAAAAGTCAAGCAGTACGATTGGGCACATTTAACGGTGAATATTATGCTACAAGACAATATTAAACAAATACAATGATATTATTACATATATATTGCTTTTGACAATGCGACGTTCTTATCACACTAGTTTCAAATATATAGAATTTCCATTGGGAAATCTAAAACAGAGAAATTTCTTCTAAATCGTTGTTTTAGAAGAACGACAATATTAAGAGAATAATGTACCTGTAACTTTAAGTAAGGTCTACTGTTTAACATATACTTTTGGACATATTCTTTTTTTTATTTTCTTCAACACTTATTTAATTTTACATTAGATTTAAAACAATCATTTGAACATAAGCTATACTACATCATTAAATTTGAGGTCTTAGTTTACTACATATTTCATGCCTTCATTGTTCACGCACGTCCGTGCTGTTTAAGAAACGCATGTTGCAGCGTCGTAACCGCACGGTTTTACGTAAACGACAATTAGAGTGAGTGGACTAGACATAGCAAGGGTGAGTGAGGACCTCTATACCCACTCGTTTTCTAATGTCTTCCCTTTTTTCTTGGCTTAGGTGTTTTCATGGGATTCTGGATTTAACTTCTGCATTTCAGTCGTTTCCACGTGTTCTTCCTTTGTGTTTTGCCTTCGTAGTCTCAAAAGTCTTCCATAGTTAAAAGTTAGCAAGGTCCTCATAGTCAAGGAAATCGCAAATACGAATCATACGGTCAGTATTACGTTCCAATGGGAATTGGTTGAGAATAATCCGTATCTATTCTCCACGTACAGTAATCTTTGGTCTTCATTAGTAAATAGAGGGATCTGGGAATCCAATGCTTCTCTTATTTTTGTAAGCGGCAATGTTCCTTTATTCTTTTCTATTTTGGACCATATTGAGGTTTCAGTTCCTTACTTTATATATTGGGGATAGTTTACGATAGGTTGATTGCCTTAAAATTGGTAATTTTAGGACTAATTATATTTGTGCTTGTAGTTATTAACGGCGTTTGAACTGTCGTTTTTTTAGTTACAAGTCGACATCCCTGTTTATGGTTATTGTGCCTACATCTTGTAATAGCAATTCGGTCCTATAACTTGGATCGATTCTTTCAGTATTATAATAATAAGACAAAATTCCAACAGTTTCTTTTGGAACAGAAAATAACCAAAGATCGTTTCTAAGGTGTATGAATATTTCTCGTTTAGTACTTCCTATTAAAGCTTCACAAGAATTAGGGATCTCTTCTCTTTGGGTGTCTTTAAAAAAAAATATCTAACATACAAGATCCAGATTTAACATTATAAATAGGTAACGTAAGCTGGCATACTAGGTTTTTAAATGACACGCACTCTTTTAAGTCTTGTGGATTACCTAAGGCATATTTTCTTCTATCTTGATCAACAAGTAAATATTCTGCTTCAGGTGTGTTAGTCATAAATGAATTTGTCTTTTTTTATTAGCGGGGAAGGTAGAAATTTTGTATAAGTCGTATAACGATTTATCAATGCAATCGTTACTAATGCAAATAATTGTTCATTTATTTACGTGATGTGGACTTTTAATTTTGTGTAATAAAGAAATAAATTTCATACTTTTATTTGTATACGCGATTCCTCCCATAGTTATCTTTATTTAGTTTAATATTGACGTATCCCTCGGTAATACGTTACGGGTTTCTAACAACGCTAGCATAGTATTAAGTCGATGAACTTCCCATGATGACACATCTGTGCTGAGGAACTTTAACTCAAACACTGTTATTTTCTTTATTCTTATCTGTGTCTAAGTGCATCAAATAGACCACCAGCTCGTTCGGAAGGTCTAGACATTTTAACGTATTGGATATATCTCTCTTTTGCATATTTTCACGAATTACTTAGCGACACCATTCAGCAAAGGAAAGAGGATTATTTATGACTTTTACTACTCTAAAAATTAATTGTATGTGCGATGCATTACAACATTTTTGTTCACGTAAAATAATATCAAAACCTGGGAATACCTTGGATCCGAAACTTTCATCTTCTTCAAAGAATTTAAATGTAATTTTCTTTATATCGTTATAATCTCGCGCGTTAACTTCGAATGTGCTGGATTTTGTTTCTGGGTTTATACCATAAAAGTTCTAGCAATTTTTATGCAGCTTTTTAAGAAAATTTCCTCTATTTAATAGGTTGTACCCTGGATCTTTTAATAGTGTCAGGAATCGATCGGGCCAAATGGTAATAATACCATCCATATATTGAAAATGCCTAAGATTTCTGCGATAAAATTAACATTTAGGGGATATTTGGACATTGGAAATTTTTGTAAAAAAAATTCTGAACGCCATGTTGGCTGCTAATCTAGTGCGTTCAGGTGTTGTTAACATCGCCCGTGTGCTAAAGTTACAGTATACTAAACTTGCTTTTACTCATAAGATTACTCAATCTTCCTGGGGACTTCTAGGTGATTTAGGAGGAAATGTAACGTGATGAAATTTAGTTCTTCCACTACTTTTACTAATACATATTCGCTCAACGATTTATTTATGTTATTCATACTGTGACATTTTTATGCGCAAGTAAGCACTATGGATAGATAAAACGCAATGTATCTGATGTTAAATCTGGTTTATTTAATTGCGGACAACCGGGGAATTTTATAATGTTGTTTTATTTGTTTAATAAATTAATTTTCTACCTAGTGGAGTTAGTAACGTTCCCTGTAGGTTATCTCTCTCCGATTTTTCGCAGGGCCAGCAATTACTATACGCGAGAGGTCGTCAGAGGTCAGTGTATATCTGGAAATGCGTTATTTTAATTTTAACGAATGATGCATTTTAGTAGAAATTAAGATAATTTGTTATTATCGATGTTTCTAAGGGGATTATAATTTTTGGGGTCTCGGTTTTCATTTCTTTTTTTTGTGTTAGGTTTAGAGTTTATGATCTTCTTTGAATTTTCTTTTATGTTTATAGGCGTCTCTTTTTCTTTGGTGCGTTTTCATTCGTTTCAGAAATAATGTATTGCCCAGGGGTTTGTATTCCTCAGATTCAGGATCGGATAAAAATTGTTTATATATTGTATTTCCAATAAAGGGTGATGAGTACCTTCATATTTGATGCATCGAAGATTTTTCTCTAAATTATTGCAAATTTTGGAAGAACGACATTTATCAAGAAGTTAAAGATCTGTTTGAGGGGGTCCCTTAGAGTAAAAATATTTAATATTTAGATTCTTTTGTAATCGTCTTATTGTCAATTTTAAACAACCAAGTTGCTTCGCACTTCTTGTTCTATATTTTGTTTTAACTTCCCCTCTAGCCGGACGATATTTTGGGGTATTCGCGAGTGCTAATCCATATTTACAAGTGTGGGGTGCATACCCTTTAAGATTATGGGTTAAATCCCATTCTTTCGCATATATCTGATTTCCTTGTTCGTCAACCACCAACATAAATGCCGAATATATGATGTTTTCCTTCGCGTTCATTATTGTAATAAATTCGGTATCAATTATTGCCTTTCGGATAGGCCATGATTCCGTTGTCATGATCTGAAAATGATCAGTTTATAGCTACGCAATTTTTGCACTAGTAATTTTTGTAATATTATCTAAGTGAAGGTGGGGGTTAATGACCCAAAACAGAACCAACGTTATCTTGAGTCAAACTCAACCCAAAACTTACTACAATATAGGGTTTGTCACTTTAATTTTAACGGTATCACGTAATAAGGAAGGGGAAAATGGGCTTCATGTTTCACTTTTGTAACGCTGTTTGGTGGATTTTCATAGAGGAGTTTAGGCACCGTCTTTCCCACGCACAGGACAAAATATCACTCATTAGCGAGTCGGAGCACAAGCTTCCCGCAATACAGAATCCGTCTATTTACTTTCGACACACCAGGTTTATTCTGGGTTGTTATAATGATTAATTAACACATTTCTGTAGTTGGAGTAATTGGGGGAAGGGCACTCGTAATTTGCTTTTGTAGAGGTATAGTTGTTTCTCGTAATGGAGCCACCCGGTAGGCCAAGTGTGTCAAATAGGACTCTAAAACACCGCTTGTCATCTTCAGCCGACCAAGAATTTCCCACGTCAGGCTTTTCTCATTGATCACTAATATTCTGAATTCACTGTCGCTATATGTTCATTAAAGCGGACTTGGTGGAATTACTTGCATGTTTTACTTAATTTGGAGGATGGGGTCAAGCTTACCGCCTTGAAGTATGGCCGGGCAACTTTTCTTATTATGCTCCGCCACACTCCCAGTCACCAAGCAAACACCTGGCTGCTTCCAGTTGGGTTCGATGCATTGTTTTGGAGTGGGACAGGTAGAATATTTATATTGAAACATATTATGTGAATTAATTATATGCAATGTGACTTCCGTACTAGAATTTATTTTAGATATCTATTACAAAAACTAAAGTGTATTGAACAAGATTTTCCTATAGCATTTTTATAGTCATATAATTTGTATTCATAAACAAAGATATTTTTAAATTATTATTCCTTTATGACGCCAAACCATTAAAAATCTTTTAATTCTTCACTGACTAGGGGTATTTCCATCTATCCGAGTTTTTAATCGTTCTATCCGATTGTGTCGTTACTTTTTCCTCAGGTTCTTGCGGTTTTTTCTTTTTAGGTTTTTCCAGCGATATAAGATCAAACTTTTTATATATTTTTTTCAGGAATTCTTGACCTTTTAATTTTGTTTCTTTCGCAAGCGTGGCCGCTGAGGTTGGTTCTGATTTCCCAATTTCTTTAACTACCATCTGGTTTGATTCGTCGTCTGACTCTTCGGAACTGATTTCCAATGATTCCGCATTAGAGCTCTTAGAAGTGGCACTTTGAGTTTTTGAGGCAGAACATGCCCTTCCTTCGTAAATTTCTTCTTCTCTGGAAGTAAAAGGTTTATTCTCCAATATCTCATTTTGAATTCTCAATTCGGGAGACTTGAAAGATTCTTGAGAGCTCTGAGAGGAATCAAAGGTTTTTGCAAGGTTCCTCCATTGTTTAAATGCCATGTCTTCGGAGGGATGAGGCATTTTTTGCACTAGTGTTTCCCTCCACGTACACCATTCATTAGGCTTAACCTTGGATACGGTTATGTCGTGATACTGTCCTTGCTGGGCATCCTTGGGAGTTTGATTCCAAGGCAGTGTACTTTGCCTCGTTTTTATGGGGAAATTTATTAAATCCATCGCTTCTCGCAGATTTGTTTTAATCGAATCTTTGGGAGCAGTTTTCTTTATAATATTTCCCGGAGTTTCTACAGCTCTGTTTAATTCCTCTTGTAGCGTTATGGGTCTCTCTATTGGGGTTGCTGGGGAAACCATATCGTCTGGAAATCTTTTGGGGGGGCAAGGGGTAGAGATTCTATCAGGAAAAAATTGGGTTTTTTTGGGATATCATGTAATCTAATTCTCCTGCACTCTCCGATGATGAACTTTTTTGGCTTTTCGGCGGTTTTTGCGTCTGACGAGTCGGTAGACGAGGGTCGCGATACCCATCTTTCCGGGAATTTGGCTCTTTTTATTCGGCTAACATGTGCCTTATAAGTTCTTCCATTATCGAGATTCTCCATTTTAAAATTAAATCATTATCGTATTTTTTGATTATTTTATACGGTCCAGAATATTTATTGGAAAGTTTTTTGCCTTTCGTTTTTGCCTCATTCTTTAGGTAGACGCAATCACCTATCTTAAAATCAATTTTTCCCTTAACTTTGGGTAGGTTCTTTAGCTTTTGGCTTATTTTACATTTCTCCAACTCTTGCCTAACTATCTTGTAAGTTTTCCTCATTCCATTTATGAACTCTTGTTTCTAATCCTCTGTGCTATTATAATATTGTCGGGACTTTACAATATCATCATAGGGTATTCTGAAGTCGCGACCAAATAACAAATAAAAGGGACTTTCTTTAGTTGTCTCTGAATAAGCAGTATTGATTATGTTGGTTAAATATGGTAAGAATTGATCCCAGTCATTCCTGTTATCTTTTGTGTAGATGCTTAATACATTCGAAAATATTTTATGCCTATTTACGATTTTACCATTAGCTTGTGGATGATATGGAGATGTCACCAATATCTCTATGTTAAGAAAACTCATTAATTTTTTTGTTACTTTGGAAACAAAATTACTTCCGTTATTGCTTACAACCTTGTTAGGAATGCCAAATTTTAAAAATAATTCTGCTAACGCCTTACTCGTTGCGTAAGCTCCTTGATTTTTTAAAGCTTTTGCAAAAGAGAATTCGGATAAGTGATCTATAACTGAAAGAATACAAGCATGGCCCCTGTTGGTAACAGGTAAGCCTCCACTGATTCCATACAAATCAAATGAGATGATATCGAAGAGGAACCTCGCTACCGGGACTCTTCCCATTGGGGGGTTAGGATAAGCTTGGGGTTTTTTTCTCAAGTTACACGCTTCGCATGTACTTACAAAGTCTTTAAGTTTTGTTAACGCCGACGGGAAAAAATATTGTTTTAGTTTATGGAAGGTTTTAGTTATTCCTAAATGTGCACTTATATCTGAATGAAAGTATTCAAAGGCAGGTATTGTTAAGTTTTGGGGTAATACAGGTATTATTGAGGTCTGGTTTCTATTTGCCTCGACTGTCATAATTCTGCATAAGCTTTCTTCGTCAAGATCATAATAAAAATTATCAATTTCTTTTGTAAGAGTTTTTATTTTATCGGGTAACGCATCATCATTCACAAAATAATTCATAAGTGCTAGACACATTTATCTTTATTCTGATTTCTTTTTATATTTTCCAAGGATAAGGGACAATAGTTCTTCTCATTTTCTTTTATTCTGTCTTTTGATTTTGTTTTTCTTATGTTCTCGTTCACTCTTAGTATTGATAGCATTTATTTCGTCCTGCTCGGCTTCCGATGGGATATTTTCTGGGAATCTACTCAAGTAATCACAAGCTGCATTTTGTTTACCTTTTAAATATTCAAATTCTTAATCTAGGTCTTGGATTTTCATAATCCATCCAGCTAGAATTCCAGTGGAGTTTTTGAAAGTTTGCAAGTATTGCAGATTCTTGCGGTCTGAATGTAGCTTAAATTTTTTACCAATTAAATAGTGTCTAAATTTATCCAATTGGTAGATTATAGATAATAATTTCAAGTTTGTGGCGGAATAATTACTTTCGCCTTTTGATAGAGTTCTGCTCGAATAGCATATAACTCTTTCTACTTTTTCTGATTAGACGGTCCCTTTAGAGGGTCAGGATTTTCTGCCGGAATTATTTGCGAAAGAATAGCACCAATGCCTTTCGAACTGGCATCAGTTGTGAACACTAATTGTCCGTTTTCAAAATCAGGCAACGATAACATTGGTTCAGAAGTTAGTGCCTTTTTTAGACGATCTAGGGAAGTTTGAGCTTCCTGGGACCAGGTAATATTTTGGGAGTTCACAATAGTTAATTCCGTTAGGGGTTTCGCAATTTGGGCGTAATTGCGCACGAATTTTCTAAATTAACCTGTAAGGCCTAAAATTCCTCTTAATTCCTTCATAGTTCGAGGGGGTTTAAGATTTACAACACATTTTATCTTTTCAGCATCTGGGGATATTTGACCTGGAGTCACCACTACTCCTAGAAATTTAATTTTAGGTTGAAATAAATTTACTTTTTCAGGCCGGCATTTTAGATTGCCTTCTCTGAATTTCTCAAACACCTTAGCCATTGTCGCTAAATGTTGTTCTGCATTTTCACCTACGCATATCACATCGTCAAAGAAGTGAATGATATGCTTTTACCCTCTTAATAGGTGTAATGAGGGTCTACATAACGTGCTTGAACTTGTCTTAAGTCCAAAAGGTACTCTTAAGTATTCATAGGAACCACATTCAGTTGTAGAAAACGCAGTTTTATAGGCATCTTTCTCTGCTATTTTACTTGGTGATAGCCTTGGGTAAGATCTATGGAAGTAAATTTTTTTTTACTTGAGATAGAGTCAATAATTTCGTCTATTCTTGGCAAGGGAAATTTATCACTGACTACTTGCTTGTTAAGGGTTCTATAATCTACTACAAGTCTCTGATCACCATTCTTTTTTGGCACTAAGATGTCAGGTGCTGAATACGGACTTATACTGGGGCGTATAATATTATTTTTTTCTAATTCGTGAATTTTATTTTTCAACCACTCTTTATGCATATACAGTATACGATATGGCTGTTTCGCTGCAGGATTACCGGTCGTTAGAATTGAATGTTCATAAAACGGTATTAGTCGGATGTCGTCTTCAGATGCAGAAAACACATCTTAAAAATTCCATAATAATTCACATAATTTCTTTTTGAGTTCCAAGTCAGTAATATGATCCATATGAAATTTGTTTAAAAATTGTGTCTTAGTTAGGGGGTATTTGTCATTTTAGGTAACTAGGTTTCTTTTGGAATTTTTCCACTTATCTAAATCATTCTCCTAGATAATTTGGATTTGAACTAGACAAGTTCCCTTTTTATCGGAATTGTATCATTTTCATGATTATTAGCTACCCAAATAAAACTTTCTCCTTTTTCGTAAGATATAATCTGTTCTTCGCATGACAGATTTTCCGGAATTTTGTCCGCCGGAATCGCAAACCTTATTTCGGATTTGTCACTGACGGGTTCGATCATATGTGATATTTGAATTCTTTGTATCGTTTTGGGAGCGACTTTTGTTTTCCGTATTGTGAAGCCGTAATATTTCTCCTCACTTTTATTGTCTATTAAATTTAGACTGGTGCTATATTGCGTCATGTCTTCCGCCAATAACGTTGTGTTGCGCATAAACTGCGTTGGGGTTTACCACTTTTTTCCATAATTCCACTATTTCCCTGATTTCGTTCGACCTGTATCGTCGCATATCTCCTGTTTTTTTATTTTTGCAGATTCAATCCACTTATTGTTTAAATTTACTTCCGTATTCTGGGAGAAGGGCAAATTCTTGGCGAGACCATGTCCTCCACGTGGCGAGAAATGAGGTACAAGCGTTTGTATTCTATTCACTGTTGCAACCTCTTCTCCCACTCAATTATCCTTTTTCACACCGACGGGTAGGGGAGAAGAATTGGCCGGGTATACCAGCCTTTTATTCGCTACGTCTAATAATACTTTATTTGACCTTAAAAAAATATCGCGTATAATGGCTTTATAAAGAAAATCGTTGTATATTATAAAGTTTGTCGGAAAAATTCTATTATCCCTTTTCACATCTAGGCGAATTGAACCTTTTGCATCCAATTTTTGCCCTGTTACACTAGTTAAATTGGGATTATTAAGATTCTTTCGTCGCTTAATATGCGAAGGTAACTTATCAAATACGCATGAGTTTATTATGTTAACTGTCGCGCCAGAGTCGACTAGTGCCCAAAAGTAAATATTTGCCACACAAAAGTCATTGAATATAGGTAACATATTATTATTATCACTAAAAGACGGTACTATTATTGTGTAGGACCTATAAAAGATTATGGCTCCCTTCCGGGTCCATTTTTTTCTTCTGAGGGGCCTGACGCGTTTCCCTGCGGGTTGATTTCATATGTTGGTGCTTGCAATAGAGATGCCGTGGGTACAGTGAGATGCCCATTACTGGCTAACTGATTGACATTTGTCTGCCGATGTTGTCATGTATTATTACGGTGGTTCGGATTTCTGGCGAATGTGCCAGGAGTCGATGCCGACGGCATTCGCAACGTCTGTTCATTTTTCGTTCTAAAAAAAATAGCATTTTCCGTCGGCAAGTTTTCTGCATTTCTATTAAATCTCGTAGGATATACGATTCTTGCACTATGCTGGTTATTCCGAGTATTTGAGTTTTGGAACCGATAATTATTTTGTCTGTTGGGGGTAGGGTTCGTCTAAATTTGCCAGTTTGATGTATACAAATTCTGTTGGTATGTGTTGTGATGAGGTACTGGTAGGCGTAATGGTAGCCGTGGAGGATTACGCCTATATTCTCCTGCACCACTGGCATTTAAATTTGTTCTCCCGAACAAATGGTTGCCATAATTTGGTGTCGTCGGGAAAGACGAATCAGTTACGGCCCTGGTTCTAGAACAGCACTCTTTCGCGATATGCCCGGCACAATTACACGTATAGCATCTTATTATCATTGAATTTTCTCCGTAATTAATTGGTTGAGTAGTCTGAAAACGTACTGTTTTCTGCCTAGTGGGTTGTTTTTCTACTTTTTCTCGTTACTGGTGAATTATCCCTTGAAATGAAATCAGGGGGCATCTCGCTTGATGGTTTTGAGGTTGTTTCCCCTATGCTATTTATTCTTGATTTATTGTGGTTTGCTGTAATCGTGTCAATTTCAATCAATTGTTCCACCTCCTGAACTGCCAGGTCTAATGTTTGAATATTTTTGGATATTACCATTCGATATAATTTTGGGGTGAGCCCTTGTAAAAATGCATTTAATATGAATTTTTCATACAATTCTCCTGAACCTTTTCCAAATTTTGCGTCTACTGAAACCCTTACACTATATACATATTCTCTCACATTTTGTGTTTGGTCATAGCATACTGTCACGTGTTTTAATTTATTTGTTGAACTTGTTTCAATAAATCTGTCTCTGAATGCTGTTAGTAATTTGTCTACCGTATTCACTGGGAGGTTGTTATCATTCCCTAAGGTATTTCCAATTTGCTTTAGGAAGGTTAAAGCCTGTCCTCTTAATCTTAGGAGGAGCATACTAATTAACGTTTTTATCTCTGTTTTAGTTATCTATAAATTGTGCCATTTGGATATTAAATTTGTCAACATCTGATTGTCCATCATATTGGGGAATATATTTAGTTATTTCATCATTTTTCGCGATTATTTTTTGCACAATTAATATTCACTTAATTTTTCCGACATATTTGCAGTTTTTTTTAAATAATTAAACCAACTTTACAAAATTACACGATCAAAATTAATTGACTCTTTTCACTTAACCTATTCAGGGGAGAACTACTTATCTCCTATGAGATATTCTAAGGGGGTGTCCCTATTAATAGCTTAGGGTTTCTAGGCTTAGACACTTTTTCTTATGTATCTTTATCTATCCATTGAAAAAATAAAAAAAATAATTTTGTAGCATAACTAGTTCGCACGTTTTCCTCCGAGTTTACGACCGCGCCAAATGTAATGGGGGGGAGAAAGACCGCGCCACTTGTGATGGGGGAAAACTGTTTTGCTAGGGGAATTGTTTAATGGAGAAATAATTTGGTTTGGAGAGCCATCAGTCTACGAGCGTAATCACACTTCGTATGGTTATTTCTTCGCCAAGTTCCTCAAATGTTACATGAAGGTCAGATTCCTTGGGAGCGTTGTCAATGGAGACAGTTGAACTAGTTACCTACTAATAGAACAAACACAAATAGAAAAGTAATGGGTTTATTAAGACTTACATTCAAACATACAGCAATGTACTTCTATTGAATAATTTCTACATCATAAAGATAATGCCCGAATGATTTCTCTATTCTTGGTGATCCCGAAAAGCACTTTTTCATTACCATATAACACGGGTTCTGATTCTGAGCATTAATCACTATTTCACGATTGGTCCAACTCCTGATGGAGGATTCCCCACCTTATTCTTATGCTGACAAAATACGATCATTATGCTGACTGACGGTCCAATAATTTTTTTGCAATATTTTGATCATTAAACGTTCACATTTCTAAGATAACTTCAAACTTTGTATAAAACAATGTCGTATGATTTTTGTCAAGTATTTTCGCGAAATTCAAAACCATTTCATTTGCTTTGTAATGCCATTCAACCCGCAGCTTTTTACATCTGTCTAGAGTTTTTGAGAATATTTACCTCTCTATTGTTTTGTAAAGCAAAGCGTGTGGAATGCTGTGAAGTATTACAAAATACTCTTGGAATTTATCAAACTCTTTTGTGAATATAATCATCTTTTTTACTTTGTACTTTAAAGGGATATTTGGCTGAGAATAAAATGTGGTTTTTCTTTTCCTGATTAGGAATTCAGACGAAAGTTTGAAATGGGATTTAAACCCAATTAAGGGGAGTTTGATTCATATCGGAAATATTTTTAGAAGGAAATAAGTTTTTCATATTTTAAGTACATATTACATATTACTCACGGTACACTTGTCTCTCAATCGGCAATTGTACCTTGCATACACTATAATAAAATGACAACATGAGTTTTTTAGATATTTCCGTTATTGCCCTCCCTCCTGTCATATTTTTAATTTAAAATAGTGTTTTTTTACGATGTAGGAGCACCATATCAGAGTGTATGACAGTGAACGATGTGAAGTTTGGATCCGCAATGATTCGAGAACAATCTTTGGGATTGGTTACAATGCCACAACGACTTCTGTTTCGTACGCTTTCGCACATTTTACCGAAGGCTGAGTTTGAAATGAGTTTATAGATTTCCTTCTCAACCTTCGTTTTCGCTTGTTAACGTTTACTGACAAAGGTGTCAGCAAACGTTTTCATGTAAGGCCACTTTGGTCAGATAAGATAAGATAAGATAAGATAAGATTTATTCCAAAAATGAACTATCACTAGCCTTTGAAGGCCGAATTCGCATTCTGAGTCAAATAACAGACAATAACACACAAATCAAGTCAAATAAAAAAGATCAAAATTCTGAGGTCAGGTAAAAGATAAAAATATGAAGTAAAAAATAAGTTCGAAAATGACATTAAAATAAAAATTTATGAAACACTTGCTACACTGGCAATACAAGAAATTGGTTAGGTACAAATTAGAAACTATTAATTGTGTCAGTTATAGCTAAAGATAAGATAAAGATAAGAAAGTAAAAAAAAAAGAAACTATTGGGACATTTTATTCAATTTTCCTGTAATAAAGGGGACAAAAGTTTTTTCATATCTCGAAGTAACGCAGTGAATGGGGGACAAAACAGGGATAGGATCAGAAACAGCTCGAGGCGGCCGTAATCTGGATGGGGAGTGACATTTGGGGAAAATACTTGCCGTCCGAGGGTTTGTTATGGCATTTTTTGCAAAACGGAGGCACAAATTATTTCTTCGTCTCTCGAGGGTCTCTAGGTTTGAAATATTTAACAAATACAAATACGGTATCTTGCCCTCTTTAAAAATAATTTTTAGAGCTCTCTTTTGGACATTTTCAATTTTTCGTGTTGCTTCATTAGAGAGGCCAGGGTGCCACACAGGACAAGCGTACTCTAATATGGGACGCACAAAAGAAATGTATACTTGTAGTAAATGTGATTGGGGGCAACTGAATTTATTTAAAAGTCTGCGAGAAAACTTTCATATAATTTTGAAAAAATCGAGGTGAGGGTAATAGGACGAATGCCATCAAAACCAGGCTTCCCATTTTTCTTTTTAATTGGGGTAATAAAGCCTTGTTTCCAATATTGAGGGAACTGTCCAGATTTGGTAATTTCATTAAACAGGGTGGATAGGGGTTTTGAGAGGTAATCACTGAAAGCTTTAATCGGAGGAACAGGAATATCTAAAGGGCAAATGCTTGATCGTTTTAGTTTTTCAATTTTTTTTACAACATCAAGTGGAGAAATATGTGGGAGTGAAAAAGGAACAGGAATATCTGGAAATTCGTAAGATAGTGGCGGGAGACTCTGGACAATAGAAGCCAAAAACTTATTCAGGTTATTAGCTGTGGTCTTTGGAGGTTCATTTAAATTAAAATTTAGTTATTCTTGACTCTTGCCGGTAAGTTTTTTAATTTCAGAGTACCAGTTCTTTGGTTTATCATGGCACAAGTCTTTAATTTTATTTTTATAATAGGCTCGGGCAGCTTTTCTAATTTGACTTTTTAATTCCTTTCTTAACTTATTTGCTTCAGCTAAATTACCTCTCTTAAATAAGCTTATTTTCGTACGAATTAATGTTTTTATGTGATTATTTATGTAAGGTTTATCACTGGAGCACTTTCTGATTTTTTTTCCGGGAAACATAATGAATAGGAATCAATTAGTTTTTTGTGAAAAATCAAAATTTTGTCATCAAGGTTATTAGAATTATAAAGGTCTGACCAACTTTCACTGGTCAGCCATGATCCAAAAGAAAAAAGTCCTGCGTCACTGAGGGGACGGCAAACCCCAATGGAGGTAGTAAAGGAATGTTCAATGGCTGAGGAGGGAGAAAAAAGAAGACAATAGTGGTAACTGCCTCCTAGTGGTGGCAGTGCTTGCGGGGAGTTATAAAACTTACTCATGTTTGAACAAATAACATCCAGAGAGGTGTTGCCTTTTGTTGTAGATATTTTAACCAGTTGTTTAATATTAAGAGAGGTGCAGATAGAGTCTATCCTCAGGTCATTCGCATCACCAAGTAAGCAAATACCAGCGTTCGGATACTTTGATAACACAAAGTCAGCACTTATAAGAAATTGTTGGATAAATTTGCGTTTCTGGTCAATACATTGGTTAGGGGAATGATAAAAGACGGCGGTTACAATTAAATTGAAAGGGCGGGGAAGTACTTTCGGTCGAAGGCTCAGCCATAGAATTTCATCATAATCTGATAAGTTGGGGGTGGGGATGAGTTTAGGTTGGAGGTTATCTCGGACAAAAAATAATATACCACCCCCTTTTTTCCCGAGAGGGTGGTCGGGAGGGCGAAGTTTTATAAACTGAGTATAATTGCTAATTTTTAGGAAATCTGGGTTCTGGGACTGAACCTCTGTCACAGCAATAATATTAATTTTATGAATTTCAGAGATACCCTCGAGTTCGGTAATTTTGTCAAAATTCAGGCTCTCAGCATTGGTAAGTAGGAAAGTTGGAAATTTAAACCGATTTGGGTATTGGGATTTTTTTTCAATTCGGGATGGAGTTATTTGGGGTTGAAGTTTATGAGAAGGGTGCTGTGGGTAAGGGTGTGGTTTTGAGGCATTATTAAAAGGCGGGAATGGACCGGGCTTGAGAGAAAAGGAGGACAGCGAACATATTATGGGAATATTATTAAGTTGGGATGGAACTGCGGTGGAATTCGTCTTACTATTTGAAGTTTTAGAAATTTTGCATGGATGTGTTACCTGTGGATCATTCTGCCTGCTTACTCTTAAACCAGAGTTATACTGGCAGGGTAGCCAGGGGGGATAAAGTGCAAGGGAAGGGAGAAAGGTTTCCTGGTGATCTGGGAATAAGTCAAATTGGGAGTGATCTTTATATGGGGGTTGGGGGGGGGGGCAAGATGATGCTGAGGGAGGGAAGTAAGGTGGGGGGGTGTCTGAGAGGGGAGGGGTTGGGTTTGTTTCGGCAAATAACGGGTGGAGTCCAGAACCGGTCGGTAACTTCTTGGACGCACGGAGAAGAACGGAGTCGAAAGGAAGGGGATTTTTGGGAGGAAAATGAGTAAGGGGGGTTTGGGGATGGTCCGAATTGAGTAAAGTGATTGTGGGGGTTGGACTGACTGGGCAGGCGTAAGTACATGGGGCGGAGGATTGTTTCGAGGGATGGGTTCCTGAGGTATACTGCGCTGTATCGGGTATGCAGGGGGATAAGACTGAAAGTTGAATGGAACACGACTTAGGGGAGGGGGGGGGTCGTGAATACTTTCGGCGTCGCCCTAAAAAACGTTGGTTTTGTGGCCCAGTTTTGTGGAACCTACTACGACTCTTAATGGGCAATTTGATATGATGTTTTGCACAGCCAAAGCATCTTCCACTTGAAAAGCGTTTGCAGATATCAACATGGGGGTATTTGCAAAAATTATTCATACAACGGCTAAAAACATGAAACTTACAAATGTGTAGATATTTACAATTACTAGACATACATCTACTGTTTAAAAAACTAAAGCACACTTTCAGTTGATTACACTTAAGATCACTGAACTCATTTTTTTGAATATATGATTGCATTGGGTGATAATTACCGCTTGTAAGTTCAACATCATTGTCAATCTTTAAAGATGTGTCATTACCACTGGATTTCAAGAATAAATTATCTTCAGTTAAAACAAGGTCAGAAGGATTAGTTTGCGTAACCTTTTTAATCCCTTGAAAAAATTCTGGCGAAGGAAGTTCACTAGCACTTGCTTGATTACATATAGTGACGTTTTCAGATTCAAATGGTTTTACAGTTTTTACGCAACTTGAAGAATTTGGATAATGCATATTTGAATTAGAAGTATCAGCTGAAGGAGAAACACTGGGCGATGTAGGGGATTTTAATGCATGTATAGCATCAACAATTGCTAGCTGAAAACCGACTTTTAACATTTTGATCTCATTGTCCTTGAAAAGATCACTTTTCTGACGTTCATAAAGATCGGATAAACTATCATAAAGAAATTCAAGATTAGTAATCCGTTTCCTGAGATTGACGATTTCCGCGTCTTTTTTTATGCAATCTTCACAGGTATGGGGCTCGAAGACACTAGCCGTTTCTGCAATGCTTGCCAATTCACCTTTACTGGAACCATAGATTTGGGGGGAAATTTGGGAATGATGGGCTGTGGTTATTTTTGTAGAATCAATCGATCCATCAGAACTATTGTTGATATTACTCGAAGCACACGGTATAGTAGGGGAATTTGTAATACCACTTCGAACGATCATTTCAAGTTGATTTTCGTTGGAGATAGATGAATTTTCTTCATCCGAAATAACAGGGGAATTTGCAGCCTCGATTGGTTGAACCACTTCTGGTTTATTATCAATGGTATTAATCACGTCATTTTCAACCATCGACGCTCGGCATTGAACGCATAACCAATTAGGGTTTTTAAGGCGATTACTTTTTGTCATGCCAGCACAAGCAGGGTGCAACCAGGCATTGCACTTAGAACACTGGAAAGACCCAGTTCCACATTTTCTGTAGCATTCATTACAAGGATGGGACATTCTAGGCTAAGGAATAAAAACAAGACAGACCTTGAATTGGAAACTATATCTTCAACTAAAACCTGGTCGCCTAAGCCAGGATTAGCACTGGTACTTGCTAAAGAAAAGTTCACAAGGCTGATCTCGCGTCTTCACTTAAAAATCACAAGCGTCATTTATTTCAAAACAAGACGTCTTGACAGGTCAAGATCTAATGGAAGACAGATTGGAGGGCTCTATGAATCTTTGTGACTTTGCAACCATTGGACACCATCCATTTCAATAGCATGTGATGTACAACGATATTCTGTTTCGGGTTGAGGTCGGCAATAAGTTTTTGTTTTGAAGACACCCAGTGCACACTCCCATATTCTACTAAAGATAAATTGTAGGGGCTCAGAGAGTCCCTACCCACCGGCCTATTTATGCACAGGAAAACAAAGTCTTTTACCGAGTCATGGATTTCCATGGGTATTTCAAAGTCAATTTCAAAAAACCATCCCTGTGCCCCATTCTCCTCAACGGTAGCAATGTTGGGGAAATTCGAAGCATATGGATTGTTAAGCCATTTTAATTCCCAGAAGGCAAACAGTAGTGAGACATTGCCGCCGGATAAAGGGAATTCATATCCAAAAAACGCATCTGACTTTTCATCGGTGTGCTGTCCGGTTGGATCAGTTTTCATGACACGGTCCCTGTGAAAAACATACCCGCCCCTCATTGATCTCTCTACAAGCAGATGCTGATCCACGTCAGCCATCAGACCTATTTCTTCTTTGCTCATTTTAAATATCAAGTCCATCACCAGATGAGGAGTGGAAAAATAATACCCTAAATCCAACCCAAATTGCCCATAGATTTTATCCGTATTTTTGCACACAATGTCCAGAAGAGTCAGTACATCACTGGCCAAGTATAGTTTACAGTAATCCCGCCCATTTTTACACCCACCTTAGCAAATTCATAGTCTCTAGTGGTGTATTGACTCAGTAAGCGAATTGTAAAAAGCTTTAATGGGCGGTAATGACACCTCATCTAGCCTCGAGGCAGTAGTCGCCTCGAGGCGAGGTAGAGTTGTAGTAATCATGCATATATGCCCTTACACGTTAATAAATCATACATTTCATCATCGGGGAAGCGCTGTTTATGGAGGGGGAAGCTATCAAAATTTTCGCTCATCTGTACCTGAATCAATTGACTTAAGGACATGGGGAAGAAACTGAAAGAGTTCAAGAAACAGATTTTATTCAGGCACGAGTTACCCTTGTCAACTGTTTTCCATGTGAATTCTAGCAGCAGTAGCTTCTCCGATGATTTGGGTGTGATATTTTATGAAAGAGAACTATCTATCCATGCGTTATCTACAACTCCTCCCTTGGCAATGCGGGCCAACCCCAGTAAAATAAACTTTAAGTCGTAACTGGAATTGTGTATAAAACCGGTGCGAAATGTTGCTGTTTAACGTTTAAATTGAACGATGGATGTGCAACCCCTCTAAAGTTACTCCCTCCCGATGCTATATCCTGCCATAAATGTTCATGGTCGATCACTTTCCTCTTTCCTCCATTCCCAACACGATCATTAAATTCCCCCTTGCAAACCCAACATATTTTACGATTTTTAATGGCCAATCTGTCATCTGGTGATTTGAGCTTAAGATAGTTTGTGCAACGAAGACGAGAAATCGCACCATTCGCTTTTTTAATTAGACTGGTCAATGCTGAGCTTATTCAGTCTTCACCCCCCAACGACTCAATTACATCCAACACTTGCATGGTATTACTGGAATCTCGTTGCACGTGAGCGTAAGAGACCCCTATGGCTTCGTGTATTTTAACACGATTTGGATTTGACTAATCGTACACGTCTGTGAGTCTCGCTTCGCAGTCTAAAGCGATTTTATTGCTCTGTAGGAGCGTGTTCTGGAAGTTGTTAAAACGTCAGATCGCTCTCTCTCTTTGCTTACCGTTTCCACAGCCTGGTGTCCATGGCGTTTACAGTGTCTCATGTGATGCTTTAACTTTAAATCAGTCCTAAATCTTGAGAGGCATGTTGGAAAGTAATAGCATACACCCCCATTCCCCTTTTTACCCTCATATAAAACCTTACTAATATCCGTAATTGGATTAAAATATCCTATTGAATCAGGCTCTGTGGATGGCGTGTATAGAAGCCAGACCCAATGCTTCACTGACTCAATGGACGGAGCCCTCACTGGAAATAATACACCCTTTTTATCAGAACGCTGACCCTCCTCAAACTCTGTTTCATACTGCAACACCGTAACACCAATCTTTAAATGTGCATTAGCCCGCTTAAAAATATCTATTCTTTTTAATGTTACGGGAAACTGACCATTTAAACAATTAAAATCTACTTTAGGAAACTTTGACCCCTCCATCCCATTAACTGCTAATTCGTCCAACTTTTTCTTAGAGGCATTACCACGCAGAGGTATATAGGCGGCAATCAAAAATGCATCCTTGAAACACTGTAGCCTCGCATCGAAACAGATTCGTTGTATCCCTCTACAACCCTCTAAATCAGAATGATATTTTAATTCAACTGCCCTCCCTCCCCCATGTCCACCTCTTAAATAAAATCCTTTTTAAATCTACAGATGTTAACGTTTAAACTCTCAATAAATAAAACAACCGAGCCACCACCCCCTTCGTTAAAATTATCTAGTTTAGTCACAATGCTACTTACCCAATCTAAAAAAAACTGATAATTTGATAAATGCGGGCGAAATTGCTAACATCTCTGTATGCAAGTATTTTGAATAGAGTTTGGTCACATTTTCATGTGAAAAATATTTTTATTGCTATTGATGCTTTTATACTGTCCCTCCCTCCCCACACCCCCATCTGTTGTTCAAGAAGGCCTCGAATGTTATTAACATATAAATGAGTAATATCCAGGGGGTGTGTTATAATATCCCCTGACATTAAGGAGTTAAAGGAGTCACCGAATTTGGCGCAGTAGAAATTTGTATGGTGCAAGGCAAAGTTAGAAAGGAAAAAATCTGGAATTGTAAATGTTGATGGGGGTATTGTTTCACTACTAATACTTTCATCAACCTCAATGGTGGGGGTGGCATAGAATCGTCAAAAGCACCACCCCCAGTTTATTCAATTACAATACTTGCCCGTGGTGTAAAGTCACTAAGTATGCATTCCAGGGTATTTGGAGATAGTTATCTACCCAGCTTGTTTTGTCCTGTGACGGAATTTCTTTATGAGAACCCGGTTTAGATTTACTTGTGGGGCTACCCCCCAAATACTTATTCATAAACCTCTTTGTCCATTCCGGGTCCTCACTCATATCAATATCACAACTTAAGTCGTCTAGGCTGGCCATATCCCCAAAAAAATCATTTAAAAAGCCCCTATGCCACTCCATATTATCAACAACAACTAAAGTATCATCAGCATCGCTAAGCTTCATTGGCGGTGTAATGATTGCCACAGGTTAACTGTAAATTAGTGCTTCTTGAGCTGACAATGGTGGTGGTGGTGGATGTGGCAATTCACTTATCTTAATCTATAAAAAAACAGGGTTCATTTCCCATGTGAAGTATCCACTATTTTACAAAGTCAAAAACTATGCCAGTTTTTTACCCCGTCAAAACTTAATTTTATCTCCTAGCATTATATTGTCTAAATACTTGCCCACTTCAATCATATAAAGTACTCAAAGAGACATCAATGCATTAGCAAAATGTATTTCATAATGAAGAAATACGAGCCAAGGTAAAGCTGGGCTAAATAAATCTTTGGAAGAACAAGAAGTTTTTGTCCCACCACCTGAACAATTAAAAGAAACAAAAGTGCTCATCAATTCCTACCATACTCTTTAAAATAAAAACCTGGACTAAATAAATCGTTGGAAGAAAAAGAATTTTTTGTACCACCACTTGAACAAGTAAAAGAAACAAAATTACGGCCGTATGTCTTTCTTAATGACAACAGAAAAACCGAGGCAAAAGAGGAAGTTTTTGTAGAGTTGAATAAAATGGTACTAGAACACAACTAGTTGACACAATGAACACACTAGAACACAATGGTAATAAAACGCAACTAGTTGATTTTAAATGATTAAGATTAAAAAGAAGAATCAAGGAATGATATAACATAAAATGTAACAAGGAATATCTAACCCCTAGGTTGACGCTAATTTACCGTTCGTGAACTATTTTCCTTTTGCAAAATTGCAAGTGTCTTATAAAGTTGAAGAAAAATGATTATTAGTGATTTTCATTTTATTTAAAATAAAAATAGGTTTTTTTCCCCACGCCCCCCTACCACTCTTTTTCCACAATTACCCCGTGACTTAATATACGCAACTAGTTGATTTTAAATGATTAAGACTAAAAAGAAGAATCGATGAATGACATAAAATAAAATGTAACAAGGAATATCTAACCCCTAGGTTGACGCTAATTTACCGTTCGTGAACTATTTTCCTTTGCAAAATTGCAACTGTCTTATAAAGTTGAAGAAAAATGATTATTAGTGATTTTCATTTTATGTAAAATGGAAATAGGGTTTTTTTGCCCACACCCCCTACCACTCTTTTTCTACAATTACCCCGTGACTTAATACACCTAACTAGCTGATAAATTCACTTACAGTTATGTCGAGAGACTCATTGGACGGCTTCACATGAGACACATCATTAGCTAGCTGCTCAACCTGGTTAGCATCTTCACGTGGATGCGCATATATATTTATTGATTCCCTGCACATATTCATTGAAGCAATCAACTCCAGATATTCCTTGTCCGGTCCTGGTCTGTCATTCTCATCCATCTTTACTCTCTTCTGGTCTGGATATTGACCAATATTTTCGTTGAATAAAAAATTAAATTTAGTTTTGTTAATCAACTAACACCCAAAGACAGAGTCAAATAATTTCTTTCGTCACATAGAATAAAAGAAAAAAAATAATGCTTGAATTAAATCAGTTTTAAAAAAGAAATAAAAAAGTTTTGAAATTGACGCATGTACGGTTTTCAATATCATTCTCTTTACGCTAAAGCTGTTTATACTTTTAAAATAGCTTCCAATTTTAATTAAACAATACGTCTCTTAACCTCTGAAACGAGGTAAGGTTCTTAATACATTTCACATCTTGAATCACATATTTTATGTCATTAAATTGATTGCTATGTTCGCGATAATGTGTCATAGCCTATTGCATCGAGGGCCAAGAAATTAAAAACGAATCTTAAATTCACTATTAACATAATTGAAAAACACTCACAAACTCAGCACATAGCTAAAATCAATTAAAAAAGTCGACCTGTCAACTGTTATCGCAATAGCAACCTCTTTTATGCTATAGCTGTTAGCACTTTAAGAAACAAAAAATGTATGCCTTTTCTACTGAGAGTAAGGAACAATATTAAAACTTAGGGAGTAGATTATTTTACTCAAAATTCCATCTGGTTAAACTCCTAAACCATAAAAGGGGTCAACGCCCCCCTAAGACGGACTCAACCCATAGAATAATGCAGATACGATGCATTAACAAAAATAAAACACAATTTGCGTATTAGTTTTCAACAGATTTTTATTCCGAATATGAAGTGGGTACCCCCCTCTCTCCCCTTCTCAATACCAAGCACCTTACGCTAAAGCTGTCAGCACTTTCGAAACTCTCCCCGTGTGTTTTTTAACAATTTTTTTTAATCTATCAGAAAATTTTCTTCACCATAAGTAAATCGATTAAGAGCATTAACCTGGAAAAAAGTTTACACCCGCATAACCAAAAAGGCTTAAATCCCTCACAGTGGTAGCTACTCAAGGAAGAATTTAAATATGTGATAGTTAATCGTTAATATTATAGTATCTGATACAAGCATATTTACATATAAGTCTAATATAAGACAGTGATGACTTAATGGCAGCACAAAATGGTTTTCTTTTTATTATAATACAAGAAAAAAGTTACTCACCAGCAATCGCTTGGAATTCCCCATATCACTATCAGTGCAAATAATTAATCAAAAAACCCCAAAAAATCTATTTGACTCGCTGAAAGAGCTTTTCAAACTGTACAAAATTGCAATTTGGACCTGTATTTTATGCTAAAAAATGAATATATTAGCCTCTAACCAAGATGCACAGGTTTTTTTTCTTTTCTTTCTTTTTTTGGGATATTGAACTTACCTTAAATGGTGTGCACTTCGTATATATTATGGCTGAAATCTGACCGGCTTGACTGTCGACTCAGAAACCTGTCTGCTAAGGCATATACCAGTCGTGATAATAGTTGAATGACCGTGGTAAGCCAATGTACCGGTTAAACTGCACTGTATATTCATGCCTCAGGCTTGTAGGTGTGATATTGCGTATGGCCTTACTACTTCTATAAGAATCATATATGCACCCATGGCATAACTTACAACGCCTATCCCCGGGCCCTGGGGGTTTTGTCGACCTCAGAGTTTCAATATCTGATGTTTTAAACTATTTTTAACAAAATGGCCGCCTCAAAATTTTTATCCGATGGATTTGGAGAAAAAAGGCTCCGGGAGGGTCTAGTTGCCCTCCGATTTCTTTTGACTCTGAGAAAGTGAACTAGAACTTTTAATTTCAAATCAATGAACCTTCTCTGAAGTTTATACGAGCATCCCTTTCATAAGAACCATAGACGGCCCCAAGATATAACTTACAACGACTGCCCCCCCCCCCCTTTCCGGACCCTGGGGGGTTGTGTTGGCACTGGAGTTTTTGTTATCTGATCTTTGAAGTATTTTTAACAAAATAACTACATCAAAAGATTTATCAGAGCATTTGGGCGAAAAGAGGCGTGGCGGGGGTATAGTTGTCCTCTCGTTTCTTTCGACTCTTAAAAACTGAACTAGAACTTTCAATTTCCAATTGAATGAATCCTCTCTGAAGTTTATACGAGCATCCCTCACATGACAGCTATATATGCCAGACGGGCATTACTTACAACGCCTACCCCGAGCCCTGAACGATTTTGTTGACCCCGGAGTTTTCGTTATATGATCTTTGAACCATTTTGAAAAAATGGCTCTCTCGAAGTTCATCTCGGATGGGTTTGAGGAAAATAGGGCTTGGAGGGGGGGGTCTTGTTGCCCTCCTATATCTTTTGACTCTTAAAAATTGAAAGAGAACTTTCAATTTCCAATCATAAGAACCGTATGCCCCCCCCAGAGCATTACTTACAACGCCTGCCCCCGGGCCCTGTGGGGGTGGTTGCGTCGACACAGGAGTTTTTCTTGTTTGACCTTTGAACTATTTTTAACGAAACGGCTATCTCAAATTTTTGTAGGATAAGTTTGGGGGGAAATAGTGTGTTGGGGGGCTAGCTGCTCTCGGATAGCTTTTGACTCTTAAAAAGTGAACTATAACTTTCAATTTCCAATCAAATGATCCCTCCCTGAGGTCTATATGAGCATCCCTTTCATAAGAACCATATACGCCCCCAGGACAACACTTAAAGTCTACTCACCGGGCCCTGGGGGGTTGTGTCGACACCGGAGTTTTTGTTATCTAATCTTTTTTACTTTTTTTTAATGGCTTTCTCAAAATTTGTAGGCTTTCTCAAAATGGGTTCGGTGAAAAAAGGGTGTAGGGGGGCTAGATGTCCTTCAATCTCTTGACTCTCACAAAGTGAACTAAAACTTCCAATTTCCAATCAAATGAGCCCTCTATGTAGTTCATACGAACATCCCTTTCATGAGAACCATACATATCTTCAGGGCATAACTTAGAACGCCTTCCCCCGGGCCCTGGGGAAGGGCTAGTGCCCTTTTAAATAGTAGAAAGTGATTAGAGGGCAACTAACCCGCTTCTCATGCCAACCTTTTCCCCAAACACATCTAATCAAAACTTTGAGATAGCCATTTTATTCAACGTAGTTTTAAGTTCTGGAAATTAGATCTTTGAGAATGACACCCCCTCCCTCCATAGCCCTCAGGGCAACGGTTGTAAATTATGCCCAGCGGGCATATAAGTTTTTATATCACGTGTTGTAGTAGAAACTTCAAAAAGGGCTCATTCGATTGGAAATTGAAATGTCTAGTGCCCTTTTTAAATGTCAAAAGTGATTGGAAAGCAACTAACACCTCTTCCACGCCCACCATTTCCCAAAACACATCCAATAAAGATTTTGCGATAGCCATTTTGTTCCACGCAGTTGAAAGTTCATGAAATTATACCTTTGAGCAGGACATTCCCCCCACAGTCTCCAGGGCAAGGGTTATAAGTTATGCCCCGGGGTTATATAAGGTTTTTGTTGAAATCTTTGTCGTAGAAACTTGAAAAAGGCCTCATTCGATTGGAAATTCAAAGGGCTAGTGCCCTTTTTAATAGTCGAAAGTGATTTGAGGGCAACTAACCCATCTCTCACGCCCATATTTTCTCCAAACACATCCAATCAATATTTTAGATAGCCATTTTATTCAACGTAGTTGAAAGTTTTGGAAATTAGGTCGTTAAGGATGACAACCCCCCCCACACACACACACACAGCCCTCAGGACAAGAGTTTAAAGTTATGCAAGGGAGGCGTATAAAGTTTTTATTGAAAACATAGAAAATTTAAAAGGGCTCATTCAATTGGAAATTGAAAGGGCTAATGCCTTTTTTATTCATAGTTGAAAGTGATTGGAGAGCGACTAACGCCCTCTCACGCCCACCATTTTCCCAAATACATCCAATCAAAATTTTGATATATCTATTTTGTTCAACGTAGTTGAAAGTTCTTGAAACTAGTTCTTTTAGGATGATAACCCCCTCAGAGCTCTCAGTGCAAGGGTTGTAAGTTATGCCCTGGGGGCATATAAAGTTTATATAGAAAGTTGTTATGGAAATTTCAAAATGAGCTCATTTGATTGGAAATTGCCCTTTTTAATAGTCGAAAGTGAGTGGAGAGTAATTAACTCCCCTCTTACGCCCACCATTTCCCCAAAAATATTCAATCAGAGTTTAGAGATAGCCATTTTGTTAAACGTAGTTGAAAGTTCTAGAAATTATGTATTTAAGGATGACAAACCCCCCAGAGCCCCAAGGGCAAAGGTTTTAAGTTCTGCCCTGGAGGCATATAAGGTTTTTATAGATTGAGTTGTCGTAAAACTTCAAAAGGGGCTCATTCAATTCGAAATTGAGAGGGCTAGTGCCCTTTGTAATAGTCGAAAGTGATTGGAGGGTAACTAACCCCCCTCTCACGCCCACCATTCCTCCAAATACATCCAATCAAAATTTTCAGATAGCCATTCTTTTCAACGTAGTAGAAAGTTCTGGAAATTATGTCTTTGAGAATGAACCCCCCCCCCCGAGCACTCAGGGCAAGGGTTGTAAGTTATGCCTTGGGGGCATATAAGATTTTTATTGAACGTTTTGTCGTAGAAACTTCAAAAGGCCTCATTTGATTGGAAATTGAAAGAACTAGGGCCATTTTTAATTGTTGAAAGTGATTGGAGAGCGACTACCGCCCCTCTCACGTCCACCATTTCCCCAAACAAATCCGATCAAAATTCTGACTTAGCCATGTTGTTTAACGTAGTTGAAAGTTCTGGAAATTCGGTCTTAGAGGATGGCATCCACCCTAACAGACCTTAGGGTAAGGGTTGTAATTTATGCGCTGGGGGCATATAAGGTGTTTATAGAAAGCGTTGTCGTTTCCAAAAGGGCTCATTCGATTGGAAATCGAAAGGCCTAGTGCCCTTTTCAATAGTCGAAAGTGATTGGAAGGCTTGACATTTTTATAGTAAAGATCGAAGTGGGTATAATGTATTATTTTGTTGTTGTTGTTGTTGTTTAGACCAGGGCACTTCGTATCGAAGGAGTTGTCATGGGAACTTCGAAAAGGGCTCATTCGATTGACAATAGAAACGGCTGATGCCCTTTTTAATAGTCGAAAGTGATTTGAGGGCAACTAATCCCCCTTCCACTTTCACCCTCCTACACCAACCCTCCCTTTTCTGCTCTTAAAATTTAACCAAATCACAATAGCGTAAGTATATCCAAGCTATCAAAGAAAGTAAACAGATTTTTTTTGCGAATGGCATCAAGTTTTCTATTTCAGATCAACTAGAGGAGGTATGAAACTAAATTAAACAGTACTATTTGTGTCCAGATTTTTAAAAGGGTGAATGTTGTTAAAAATTGCTGAAAATTTTTCTCCAGCATACAAATAGCAGGCAAACTATAAAGTCTTAAAAAACGAAAAGATTTAAAGTATTATTTTTTTCCTGAAAAGACTATGTCAATATAAAACGAACAGAAATTAATTACAAAAATTTTTTCTACAAAATAAGTTTTTCAAAGAAAAGTAAAGAACTGCATTAAACAAAAATGAGCAAAAATAAAATCAAATAATCTATCAGGCGTGAAACTACTACAAATCAGCATCGATAAATAAATGAAACCCAAAACAAACAGAAATTACAATAATTAACCGATTCAAACTCAAACTCAAAACGAGCAGAAATTAACATAAGTTGGGAGCAAAACCCCTATGCCTTCCCAAGGCCAGAACTAAATTTGCACTTTACTGAAAAAATGCAAATGAATGTGCATTGTCAGTTTAATATACATATACTGATATTTAGGAATCAAAATGTAGGAATCAAACCCACAAAACATTTTAGGTACCCCTTCTCAGTTACCGGTACTAAGTAAACTATAGCTAAAATCAAGGCCGTATCCAGGGGGATAGGGGGTTTGAACCATCTACGAAATGTTTGTCTGACTCGTAAAAACGTAAAAAAATGGATATAAACAAATATATTAGGTGTTTTTTTAGTTTTTTTTGTGCATCTGAGAATGCATACCATATATTAAATACGTTACCTAACCTAACCTAGGTACCTTTTTTGGCCCCTTCAACCCCAAAAAACTAAAGTTTAAAGATATTTCACGGAGTGAGCAATGCCTCACTATGCAGTGAACCACGCAGCGAAAACCTGTTTATCATTTGATTCTAGATGCGGTTCTTCGTGTGACTATTGGATTCTAGAGAAGTACCAAAAGAGCTATTTAGGCTAGTGGTTGCCCACTTTTGAAGGCAACGTGCTAAGCAAATAAAAATAGTGTTGATATATGCCTATTTGATTTACTAAAGTTGTAAAAGTAAAAACATTTATATTTTTTCAGTAAAGTGCAAATTTTGTTCTGGCCTTGGGAAGGCATAAAGGTTTTGCGCCCAACATATGTTAATTTCTGCTCGTTTTGGGTTTCATTTATTTATCGATGCTGATTTGTGGTAGTTTCACGGCTGGTAGATTATTTGATTTTATTTTTGCTCATTTTTTGTTTAATGCAGTTCTTTACTTTTCTTTGAAAAACTTATTTTTTGGAAGAAGTTTTTTTAATTAATAAGGTTAAAAAATCATCTCCCTTATCATTTCCTGAAAATTCCGAATTAATATACTCAGTCATTCCTGAGCTACAGTCTTTTGATAACCCATATACACATGACATGTAATGGTTTAGTTCAACACTCCCCTCAACATTCACTGAAAGATTCATCTTAATGCCCTTCGTATTTTGGCAAAGTAGAAGTCAAATATGCATACCTTTACATGCATTGCATAAAAACCTTATATTCCCCCAGGGCATAACTTAAAGCCCTTGTTCCAGGGCTCTTGGGGGCTATGGCAACCCTGGACATATAAAGTTTATGTTTATGTAAAGTTTATGGAATTATCCCTTCCATAAGAACCTTAAATGCCCTAGGGGCATAGCTTACAACCCTCGCCCTCAGTCTCTGGTGGTTTATATCAACCCCAAAAGCCTTGTTACATGATCTCTGGACTATTTTGAATAAAAACAAACCCTGTCAAAATTTCTATTGGATGCATCTTGGGAAAACGCGACGTCTTTGTGTGTGTGTGTGGGGGGGGGGGGGTAGCTGCGTTCTGATCAATTTGACTTTAAAAAAGGACACTAGAACTTCTGATTACCAATCCAGTGACTCCCCTCCAAAGCATGTACGGCCATCTTTTATACAAGAACCGTATATGCCCCCAGGGCATAACTTACAACCTTTGCCTTGATATTTGTAGGGGGGGGCTGTCTTCCTTGAAGATATAATTTTCAGATCCTAGAATTACGATGAACAAAATTGTTATTTCCAAAGTTTGAAAGGAGGTTTTAAGGGAAATGATGAGAGTGGAGGTGGGGGGGGGGCTGGTTGCTCTCAAATCACTTTGACTCTTAAGAAGGTTACTATAACTTCCAATTTTAAATCAAATGAGCTATCTGAAGTTTATACAACCACCTATTCCATAAAAACCTTATATGCCCCCAGGACATGACTTACAACCCTATCCCCAGGGCACTGAGGGGTTTCAACCCTAGAGGCATTGTTATATGGTCTTTGGGTCATTTTGCGAAAAATTGCTATCTCGCAATTTTAATCAGATTCGTTTGGTGAAATGGGGTAGTCGGGGAGGAGCTAGCTGCCCTCCATCACTTTTGACTCTTAAAAGGGAATTAGAACCTCCAATTTTCAACCAAATGAGCCTCCTCTAAAGTTTATACAACCATCCCTTCCATAAAAACCTTAAATGCCCCCGCGGCATAATTTATAACCCTTGCCTCAAGGCTCTGGGGTTTGTTTTAACCCCAAAAGCCTTGTTATATGATGTTGGACTATTTTGAATAAAATGGCTATCTCAAAATTTTTATTAGATGCATTTTCGGGACAATACAACATGAGTGTGTGTGGGAGGGGGTAGCTGTCCTCCGAGCACTTTCACTATTAAAAAGGGCACTAGAGCTTCTGATTACCAATCCAATGAGCCCCCTCCAAAGTTTATATGACCATGCTTTCTAGAAAAACCTTATATGTCCCCAGGGTATAACTTACAACCCTTGCCCTGAGGGCTGGGGGGTGTCATCCTCAAAGACATAATTTTCGGACCATTCAACTACGTTGAACAAAATGCCTATCTCAAAATTATGATTGGATGTGCTTGGGGAAGTGGCTGGCCTGGGGGAGGGGGCATCTGCCCTCGATCACTTTCGACTGATGAAAAGGGCACTAGTCCTCTCAATCTCCAATCGAATGAGCCCTTTTTGAAATTTCTACGACAGCGCTTTTTATAAAAACCTTATATGCCCAAGGGGACAACTTATAACCCTTGCCCTGAGGGCTGGGGGGAGGTTGTCATTCTCAAAAACATAGTTTCCTGGCCTTTCAACTACGTTGAAGAAAATGGCTATATAACAATTTTGATCGGAAGTGTTTGAGGAAATGATAGCCACGGTGGGGGGGGGGGGTGCATTTGCCCTCCGATCACTTTCGTCTATTAAAAAGGGCTCTAGCCCTCTAAATTTCCAATCAAATGAGCCCTTTCTGAAGTTTTTACGACAACGCTTTCTATAAAAAAAAACCTTATATGTCCCCAGGGCATAACTTACAACCCTTGCCCTGAAGACAGTGGGGGGGTTGTCATCCTCAAAGACATAAATACCGGGCCTTTCAACTACGTTGAGCAAAATGGCTATATCAAATTTTTGATCGGAAATGTCTGAGGAAATGATGGCCGCGGGGGGGGCATTTGTCCTCTGATCACTTTCCACTATTAAAAGGGGCTCTAGCCCTCTCATTTTCCAATCGAATGAGCCCCTTTTTGAAGTTTCTACGACTACGCTTTCTATAAAAATCTTATATGCCCCCGGGTCATAACTTACAACCCTTGTCCTGAGTTTTTTTTTTTGGGGGGGGTGGGGGGTGGGGGGTGTCATCCTCAAAGAGATAATTTCTGGACCTTTCAACTACGTTGAACAAAATGGCTGTCTCAAAATTTTGATTGGATGTGTTCGGGGAATTGATGGGTGTGGGAGGAGGTTTCATTGCCCTCAAATCCCTTTCGACTATTCAAAAGGGTACTAGCCCTTTCAATTTCAAATCGAATTAGCCCTTTTTGAAGTTTCTACGACAACTCCTTCGATACGAAGAGCCCTGGTCTAAAACAAACCAAAAAATGAATAAATAATACATTGTGCCAACATCGTTCTTTACTTATTCAGCGCTGTTGCACTGCCTATGATATTTGGTTAGCACCCTTTCCGTTCCTGAGATGTTGCACACACCACTTTGACCACCTGGATGAACAAAGTGACTTTTGATTTAGTTGAACGTCCTCCTCAATATTCACTGGAAGTTCCAACTAAATATCCTTAGCAGTTCCTGATATATTGCAGATACGCTCTTTTGAGCACCTTGATGCAATTAGATCTTTTGATTCATTTCGATATTCCCCTCAATAGTTCCTGAAATTTTCAAATTAATAACCTTAGCTTTTCCTGAAATGTTGCAAATAAGCCATTTTGACAGACTGGAGGCACATAAGTGCTTTTGATTTAGTTCAGTTGTAGTAATAGTACCGTAGTGGTAGTAGTAGTAGCAGTTGAAGTTGCCGTCACAATCAGAGTAGTAGTAGTTGCAGTCGCAAGTATTCATAGTGAGAGTTGAAGTTTGAAGTCACAGTCACAAGTAGTCGCAATCGCAAGTAGTTTCAGTCGTAAGTTGTCACTTTTGCAAGTAGTCGCGGTCGCAAATAGTCGCCAATACAGACGCTAGTAGTCATAGATACAATTAGTTGTAGTCGCAATGGCAGTCATATGTAGCTACATTAGCAGTCGCAAGTAGTCGTCGCAGTCGCAACTAGTCCCAATCACAGTCGCTAGCAGTCGTAATTGCAAGCAGTCACAGTCGCCAGTAGTCGCTGTTACGTTAGCGGTAGTAGTAGTAGAAGAAGAAGCCCTCAAAGTATCCAGTGAATACCCTTAGCCGTTTCTAAGACATTACAGGTACGTTTTATATGATGCACATAGTGTCTTTTGATTTAGTTCAACATCCCCCTCAACATTCCCTGAAGTTCCACTCCCTGAAGTTCCACTCCCTGAAGTTAATTTTCTTAGCCTTTTGGGACCCACCCAGTATCAAACATTCCCCCCCTTTCCCCCATATTCTTATAAAAATTCAATACGTCCTATATGTAAACATGGGGCAAACTGCATAATTTACGATCCTTGCCCCGGGGGCTGTGGGGTCACATCATCCCTGGAGGTATAGTTAATGGATCTTTCGATTGTTTTGAACCAAAGGGCTATCTCAAAATATTTATTGGATGTCTTTCAAGGAGGGTCAGCTAATAAAGGTTTTGGGCGGGAGGCAGGTAGCCCTCTGATTACTTTTGACTCTTAAAAAGAACACTAAAACTTTCAATTTCTAATCGAATGGATCATCTCAAAAGTTCCTACGGCCAGCCCTTCCATATGAAGCCTCATGAATCTTTACTATATAACCCTCTAGCGTTGCCTCTAATGAAATAAAGAGTGACAGTAAAACTTAAGCTGAGCTCAGATCATACTGTATATTTGGGGGACTGCCTCCACAACCCCCGCTCACTACGCTAAAGTTTTGCATTGCTTTACGGATAGCATTGACGAGTGCGGTAAATGTAATAAAAGGCTAGTCTTTAGGATTTGATTTACCGATTGGCCTTTGAAATATTTAAACTACATTTTGTTGTTTAAAGCAAGTGTGAATCAATGAGTGCTTTCGTTCTTGAGGATTTTGAAAAATACTCTTTATCCCATTCCAATTGTCCTTGTACTTGAGCAGTCCCTCTTAAAGCATTGGGGATAAAAATCAAACACTTGCATGAAAATCAGGCGATTAAGGAGTGGGTAGACTTATTTCTTATGTTTTTTTTAATCCAATTCGGTTTTAATGCCATGCATGGGGTTACCCTAAATATAAGTAGGGGTACTCAGGGCCGAAACAGGGATATTGTTTCGGGGCTGGAGGGTTGTAAATATTGAAAAGGTCTTTTCCGTTGTTATGCACTTACTTACTTGTACCTGCAGCAGGACCCGACATTTCCGCCTCACTCGGTATCTGAACAAAGCCTCTGAGTGATGGTCTCTCACAATGTTCGGTCTTATGCCCATTCGGCTAGTCTTGGCCAGCGTTTTTCCCATCTGTGGCCGATTTTACAAAAACTTCCAGCTGGCTCCATATACTGTTTAAATACCGTCCACCAACTCTCTAACTATCTTCTTGGCTTCTCAGCCATGTTGGCAGGGGCTCTGAAAACAGTATTTGTCTAATGAAGCGATCGTTAGGGCGACGTAGGCTTAAAGTGTGCCCAAGCTAGCGTTGGCGGATGTCGTTTTTTCGAAAAGTGATCTGATAGCCGAATGCGTAAGATTGAACGCAGTCAACGATGGTGTACATGTGCGTACCCCTGAACTACTTTAATAAGCCGGGATTCAATATCATAGAGACGAACTGCCCTATCGCTTATCCCGCATCATCTGCCCCCCGCTCATCTTTGCTCTTACGTTAATCCGTCGATGAATACAGAGGTGCCTGTGGATTTGGGCAAAGACTGCTTGAGCTTTAGATAATTTCACAGTTTATTACTCACGGTTTTATCTTCTTTACAATTTTGCGTCATTTTAGGGGAATGCAATCCTATACTACATCCCTCTTTCCCCCGGGTGCGGTTGTGTTGCTTGAATGTACTTAGAGATTTTACTAATTTTGTCCTTTCAATTTTAATATAGGCCTATGTATTATGTACGCCCACCTACATCATGAGTACGGTTTCATACCTAACTCCCTTCGAGCTCTTCCTTCGTATCCCTGTGATTATCTCGTCTTATTCCGTCCTTGCCTTATTCCCCCACTTTGATTTAATTTACTTTTTAAGTATATGGTATTGTTAGCCCAATTAGAAACATTTTGATATAGCCAAGTGAAACTTGATCTATTAATTAAATCGGTGTCCCTTTGGTATATGATGCTTACTTCAATATTGTAGTTCTCTCAAGTTCGCTCTTTGAAGAGTTCCGGAATTGCTCTATTGAGTGGAAAAAGGAATTATGTATTATTGTCTTTCCGTTGAATGGCCTATTCATACAACCAAGTATTTCGTTCCATCTTACACAGAGAGAATAAAGTGGGTTGTTCTCTCTTTTATATAGGGAAAACTTGAGAAACAAGATTAAAATTTATCAATTAAGGTTATGTTGAAATATTACTTTACAATAGTCTTGAATTTGGGCGAAATTGAATTTAGTGAACTGAAACAAGTTCGTGGTAACTAACTGCAAATAAATAACGATTTGAATTTTTTGACTGTTGAACTTCGCAGCCCAGGTGCTAGTACGCTGCAAAGTTTCATTGTTCGGAGATGTCTCCTCTATGACAAAGAGCAACTTGAAAGCAAGAATTGTGTAGCTTCTTCATCTTCAGGGATGAGGTAGTACATATTTGTGCTGGTTGATTTGTCTTTTATTCGTTTCCAATAAATTTTAGCGTAGGAAAACTGAAATTCTATGGATTTCCATCAAACTATGGTGATTATCAGTTCAACTTTCCCCTCAGCATTCCTTGAAAATTTACCTTCATATACTTAGCTGTAGTTGTAATAGTAATCACATTAGTAGTGGTGGGAGTGCTGGTAGTACTAGTTGTAGGACTTGTAGTAGCATTAACAGTAACAGCACTAGTAGCAGCAGTAGTATTAACATATTGCCTTTTGGTCAGTTGAACATACCCCGCATCAAGCCCTGGAAGTTTCAACTTTATACAGTTAGGCATTGGTATGATATTGCCGATGTGCCGTTTTGATAACCTTTGTATCCATATTGTGTTTTTTTATTTAGTTGAATTTCCTTCTCAACATTTACTGGATTTCCATCTTAATGTTCTTAGTGTTAATAGTTGTTGCAATAGAAGTAGCAGTTGGAGTAATTTTAGTAGTAATAGTAGCAACGGTAGTAGTATAAATAGTAGCGTGCATATGTCGCCTTTTGGTCAATTGATCTTCCCCTTTAGGCATTCCCTGACAGTTCCAACTTAATACCCTGATCTATTCCTAAGATACGCCCTTTGGGCAATCTGCATGCACATAGTGTGTTTGGATGTAGTTCTAATTTCCCCTTTATATTCTGTCAAATTTTCACCTTCAAATCCTTAGTCTTAATAGTACTAGTATCGTAGTAGTAGTGTTAGTAGTAGGATCAGTAGTAGCAGTAGTAGTGTTGTATTAGTATTAGTAACAGTAGCAGCAACAGTATTAATAGAAGTAGTAGTCTGCACATTTTTTGTCTTGGCCAGTTGAACATCCCCTCATGATGCCCTGGAAGTTTCAGCTTGAGACAGTAAAGCCGTTCCAAAGATATTGCTGATACGCCCATTTGGCAACCTGTATGCACGTAGCTCTCCTCAATATTTCCTCTAATTTTCACTTCAATACCCTCAGCGTTGGTAGTACTCGCTACAAAAGCAGTAGTTATAGTAGTAATAGAACTAGTAGTAGTAGCGTGCAAATATTTCCTTTTTGGTCCATTGATCATCCTCCCTATCAGTTTCTGGAAGTTTCAAATTAATACACTCAGTCATTCCTGAGTTACGTCCTTTTGACAACCCGTATGCATAACACGTTTTGATTTTAGTTCCACACTCCCAGTTTAGTCTTATCCATCAAAAGTTACGAGCATAAAAAAAATTGCCTTGTTTTTGAAAAAAGGGGGAAGCGCCCCCTAAAAGTCATAAAATCTTAATGAAAATCACACCATCAGATCCAGCGTATCAGAGAACCTAACTGTAGAGGTTTCAAGCTCCTATCTGCTAAAATGTTGAATTTTGTATTTTTTTTTTTTTTTTGCCAGAAGAAAGAAAATGAATGCCTGTTTATTTGTTTGTTTGTTTGTTTTTCTTTTCCCCAGGGGTGATTCTCTGAAAAGGTTCACCAGAATGCCCTTCGTCTTTTTGGACATCAAAGGTCAAAAAAGACCATCTTTATCACTAACAAATACTATGTAAACAACATAGGAATTGCATAACTAACAACCCCTGTCCCGAGGGCTGTAGGGGGGGATACCCCAAGAGGCATAGCTACTTGATTTTTCAACTATGCTGAACAAAATTATGATTTTTGCATAGCCCTTTTTTTCAACTTCTTTACTTTATTGCTTTGTTTCCAATATTTAGTGCTACTTATGCTTACAGGATTTTAGGTAAGAGGTTGATATAGGTCAATCGTCGAAAAGAGCTAGATTAAGGGTCGCTGTTTTCAATGTCACGTGACAATGACTAATGCAAAGCTGGCTTTTAATTATCTGACGTTTTCAGGGCGGTCAAATAGCCTTAAAACTGACATAATTAATGCTAATTTTGAAATAACTTTGTAAAATCATGGATTCAGAAAATCCAAGAACAAATGGAGGTTTTCTGAAAAATGGATGCTAATCAGTAGAAGAAGGGGTACCAGCGCGACGACTACAAGATCATTGACCTACTAACGGTACGAACAAGATGACAGCTGTCCATCACCGGTTAGAAATATTGGAATAACAAGGTGACATCATCGGATGAGGAAAAGATGACAGCTGTCAATCACCGGTTAGATATATTAGGATAACAAGGTAACATCATCAGATAAGGAAATTTCACAGCTGTCAATCACCGGTTAGAAATATTGGGATAACAAGGTGGCATCATCAGATAAGGAAAATTCAGCATTGGAACATTCTTATCAGAGAGTTGGAAATACAGACGGGACAGGATATCTGATTGACACAATTTCTCCATGAGACAAGATAACTTTGAAAGTAGAAACGAAAAGGTAAAGCATCCTAGGAAATGCTAACTCTATTAATAGATACATATTATTTTTATTTGGGCAGTTCTCGACTGTGTTCTGTATAATACACAAGTACCATTTGAACAGTGTTTTAAGGCCCCCTATCCCCAACCACCAAGGGCCCCCCTTTCCCAACTTTTGCCCCCTCCCCATTTTTTTAATACTTTTTTTACGCGCTTGAGACACAGAAGGGCCCCCTCCCAACTTTTGCGCCCCTCCCTCCATTTTTTAATACTTTTTTGCGCGCTTGAGACACAGAAATTAACAAACAGAAAAGGTTTTCAGCTAAAGCAGGGAACAAGTTCAAAACTTAAAATAAATATAATTACTCTCTATTTTTAAAAACTTCTGGCTGTTTTCTAAATCATAGCCGGACCTATCCAAGATATAATTTAAGGCTTTTACCAAGGACATTAAATCTCGTCCGGACTTTTACCAAGGACATTAAATTTCTTCCATACTTTTACCAAGGACATTAAATCTCGTCCAAGCTTTTTCCAAGGACACTAAATCTCGTCCAGGTTTTTACCAAGGACATTAAATCTCTCCCAGGCTTTTACCAAGGACATTAAATCTCGTCCAGGCTTTTACCAAGGACATTAAATCTCGTCCAGACTTTTACCAAGGACATTAAATCTTCTTCCCAGACTTTTATCAAGGACATTAAATCTCGTCCAGGCTTTTATTAAGGACATTAAATCTCCTTCCCAGACTTTTACCAAGGTCATTAAATCATGTCCAGGCTTTTACCAAGGACATTAAATATCCTCCAGGCTTTTACCAAGGACATTAATTTGATTTCTTTTAATAATTGGGTATATTTTTGCATATTTTTTTTAATAAATTTGGGTTTTAGTTTTCAGAAATATGAACATCCCAATTTAAAATACATCTGATTCTATTAATAACATTTTCTTAGCTAGATTTCATAACCTTTCGTAGGTGTATGTCTGGTTTTATTGATGACATTTTCTTAGCTAGGATTCTTAACCTTTCGTAAGTGTATGTCTGGTTTTATTAATAGTATTTGATTTTCTAATAAAGTTGGGTTTTAATTTTCAGAAATAAGAACATCCATGTTTAAAATACATCGGATTTTATTAATAATATTTTATTTCTTTTAATAATTGGGTACATTTTTGCATACTTTTTTTAATAGAGTTGGGTTTTAGTTTTCAGAAATATGAACATCCCAATTTAAAATACATCTGATTCTATTAATAACATTTTTTAGCTGGGTTTCATAACCTTTCGTAGGTGCATGTCTGATTTTATTAGTAACATTTTCTTAGCTAGGTTTCTTAACCTTTCGTAGGTGTATGTCTGGTTTTATTAATAGTATTTGATTTTCTAATAAAGTTGGGTTTTAATTTTCAGAAATAAGAATATTCATGTTTAAAATACATCTGATTTTAATAATAATATTTGATTTCCTTTTAATAATTGGGAACATTTTTGTATATTTTTTTTTAAATAAAGTTGGGTTTTAGTTTTCAGAAATGTGAAAATCCCAGTTTCAAATACATCTGATTTTATTAATGACATTTTCTTAGCTAGGTTTCTTAACCTTTCGTAGATGTGTGTTGCATGAAACTCGTGATTTGGGATGTATAGTTTGCTATTTTGGACTTTTCTGAGCTAGATTTCCTAACCTTTCGTAGGTATATGTCTGGTTATATTAATAATATTTGATTTTCTAATCAAGTTGGGTTTTAATTTTCAGAAATAAGAACATCCATGTTTAAAATTCATCTGATTTTATTAATAATATTTTATTTCCTTTTAATAATTGGATACATTTTTGCATATTCTTTTAATAAAGATGGGTTTTAGTTTTCACAAATATGAACATCCCAGTTTAAAATACATCTGATTTTATTAATAACATTTTCTTAGCTAGGTTTCTTAACCTTTCGTAGATGTGTGTTGCATGAAACTCGTGATTTGGGATGTATAGTTTGCTATTTTGGACTTTTCTGAGCTAGATTTCCTAACCTTTGGTAGGTGTATGTCCTGTTTTATTAATAATATTTGATTTTGTAATAAATTTGGGTTTTAATTTTCAGAAATAAGAACTTCCAAGTTTAAAATTCATTTGATTTTATTAATAATATTTGATTTCCTTTTAATAATTGGGTACATTTTTGCATATTTTTTCAAATAAAGTTGGGTTTTAGTTTTCAGAAATATGAACATCCCAGTTTAAAATACATCTGATTTTATTAATAACATTTTCTTAGCTAGGTTTCTTAACCTTTCGTATATGTGTGTTGCATGAAACTCATGACTTGGGATGTCTAGTTTGCTATTTTGGACTTTTCTGAGCTAGATTTCCTAACCTTTCGTAGGTGTATGTCTGGTTTTATTAATAATATTTGATTTTTTAATAAAGTTGGGTTTTAATTTTCAGAAATAAGAACATCCATGTTTAAAATACATCTGATTCTATTAATAACATTTTCTTAGCTAGGTTTCATAACCTTTCGTAGGTGTATGTCTGATTTTATTAATAACATTTTCTTAGCTAGGTTTCTTAACCTTTCGTAGGTGTATGTCTGGTCTTATTAATATTATTTGATTTTCTTATCAAGTTGGGTTTTGATTTTCAGAAATAAGAACATTCATGTTTAAAATACATCTGATTTTATTAATAATATTTGATTTCTTTTAATAGTTGGGTACATTTTTGCATATTTTTTTAATATAGTTGGGTTTTTAGTTTTCAGAAATAAGAACATCCCAGTTTAAAATACATCTGATTTTATTAATAACATTTTCTTAGCTAGGTTTCTTAACCTTTCGTAGGTGTATGTCTGGTTTTATTAATAATATTTGATTTTCTTATCAAGTTGGGTTTTAATTTTCAGAAATATGAACATCCATGTTTAAAATACATCTGATTTTACTAATAATATTTGATTTCCCTTTAATAATTGGGTAGATTTTTGCATATTTTTTTAACAAAGTTGGGTTTTAGCTTTCAGAAATATGAGCATCCCAGTTTAAAATACATCTGATTTTATTAATAACATTTTCTTAGCTAGGTTTCTTAACCTTTCGTAGATGTGCGTTGCATGAAACTCATGATTTGTGATGTTTAGTTTGCTATTTTGGCCTTTTCTGAGCTAGATTTCCTAACCTTTCGTAGGTGTATATCTGGTTTTGTTAATAATATTTGATTTTCTAATCAAGTTGGGTTTTAATTTTCAGAAATAAGAACATCCATGTTTGAAATACATTTGATTTTATTAATAATATTTAATTTCCCTTTAATAATTGGGAACATTTTTGCATATTATTTTAATAAAGTTGGGTTTTAGTTTTCAGAAATATGAACATCCCAGTTTAAAATACATCTGAT
The DNA here is from genome assembly GCA_027921565.1 of Artemia sinica. Taxonomy (NCBI): domain Eukaryota; kingdom Metazoa; phylum Arthropoda; class Branchiopoda; order Anostraca; family Artemiidae; genus Artemia; species Artemia sinica. The sequence continues at coordinate 36,634,211 of CM051266.1, read as the reverse complement.
TTTATTAATAACATTTTCTTAGCTAGGTTTCTTAACCTTTCGTAGATGTGTTTAGCATGAAAATCATGATTTGGGATGTTTAGTTTGCTATTTTGGACTTTTCTGAGCTAGATTTCCTAACCTGTCGTAGGTGCATATCTGGTTTAATTAATAATATTTAATTTTTTAATCAAGTTGGGTTTTAATTTCAGAAATAAGAACATCCACGTTTAAAATACATCTGATTTTATTAATAATATTTGATTTCCTTTAATAATTGGGTAAATTTTTGCATATTTTTAAATAAAGTTGGGTTTTATTCATTTTGAAGGTTAATTTTGACTCGTTTACGTGCGCGCACGTGCGAAAGGTTAAGAAACTTAGCTAAGAAAATGCTATTAATAAAATCAGATGTATTTTAAATTGGGATGTTCATATTTCTGAAACCTAAAACCAAACTTTAGTAAAAAAAAATATGCAAAAATGTACCCAATTGTTAAAGGTAATCAAATATCATTCATAAAATCAGATAAATTTTGAACATGGATGTTCTTATTTCTGAAAATTTAAAACCCATCTTGATTAGAAAATCAAGTATTATTAATAAAACCAGACACACACCTACGAAAGGTTAGGAAATCTAGCTCAGAAAAGTCCAAAATAGCAAACTAGACATCTAAAATCATGAGTTTCATGCAACACACATCTACGAAAGGTTAAGAAACCTAGCTATGAAAATGTTATTAATAAAATCAGATGTATTTTAAACTGGGCTGTTCATATTTCTGAAAGCTAAAACCCAACTTAATCAAAAAAATATATATAAAAATGTACCCAAATATTAAAAGGAAACCAAATATTATTAATAAAATCAGATGAATTTTAAACATGGAAGTTCTTATTTCTGAAAATTAAAACCCAACTTGATTAGAAAATCAAGTATGATTAATAAAACCAGACATACACCTACGAAAGGTTAGGAAATCTAGCTCAGAAAAGTCCAAAATAGCAAACTATACATCCCAAATCATGAGTTTCATGCAACACACATCTACGAAAGGTTAAGCGACCTAGCTAAGAAAATGTTATTAATAAAATCAGATTATTTTAAACTGCGATGTACATACTTCTGAAAACTAAAACCCAACTTAATTAAAAGAATATGCAAAAATGTACCCAATTATTAAAAGGAAATCAAATATTATTAATAAAATCAGATGAATTTTAAACATGGATGTTCTTATTTCTGAAAATTAAAACCCAACTTGATTAGAAAATCAAATATTATTAATAAAACCGGACATACACCTACGAAAGGTTAGGAAATCTAGCTCAGAAAAGTCCAAAATAGCAAACTATACATCCCAAATCATGAGTTTCATGCAACACACATATAAGAAAGGTTAAGAAACCTAGCAAAGAAAATATTATTAATAATATCAGATGTATTTTAAACTGGGATGTTCATATTTCTGAAAACTAAAACCCAACTTTATTTTTAAAAAATATTCAAAAATTTACCCAATTATTAAAAGGAAATCAAATATTATTATTAAAATCAGATGTATTTTAAACATGGATGTTCTTATTTCTGAAAATTAAAACCCAACTTTATTAGAAAATCAAATATTATTAATAAAACCAGACATACACCTACGAAAGGTTAAGAAACCTAGCTAAGAAAATGTTATTAATAAAATCAGACGTACACCTACGAAAGGTTATGAAACCTAGCTAAGACAATGTTATTAATAAAATCAGACATACACCTACGAAAGGTTATGAACCCTAGCTAAGAAAATTTTATTAATAGAATCAGACATACACCTATGAAAGGTTATGAACCCTAGCTAAGAAAATTTTATTAATAGAATCAGATGTATTTTAAACTGGGATGTTCATATTTCTGAAAACTAAAACCCAACTTTATTTTTAAAAAATATGCAAAAATGTACCCAATTATTAAAAGAAATCAAATATTATTAATAAAATCAGATGCATTTTAAACATGGATGTTCTTATTTCTAAAAATTAAAACCCAACTTTATTAGAAAATCAAATATTATTAATAAAACCAGACATACACCTACGAAAGGTTGAGAAATCTAGCTAAAAAAAATGTCATTAATAAAATCAGACATACACCTATGAAAGGTTATGAACCCTAGCTAAGAAAATTTTATTAATAGAATCAGATGTATTTTAAACTGGGATGTTCATATTTCTGAAAACTAAAACCCAACTTTATTTAAAAAATATGCAAAAATGTACCCAATTATTAAAAGAAATCAAATTAATGTCCTTGGTAAAAGCCTGGACGGAATGGGGGGAGGGGCCCAAAAAGTTCGGGGGAGGGGGGGGGCCTTCTGTGTCCCAAGTGCGCAAAAAAAGTATTAAAAAAGTGGAGGGGTGGGGCAAAAAGTTGGGGGAGGGGGGCTCTTGGTGGTTTGGATAGGGGACCATACAACAGTGTTCAAATGGTACTTGTGTATTATACAGAACACAGTCGAGAACCACCGAAATAGAAAATTATATGTATCTCTTAATAGAGTTAGTATTCCCTGAGATGTCTTACCTTTTTCGTTTCTACTTTCAAATTTATCTTGTCTCATGGAGAAATTGTGTCAATCAGATGTCTTGTGCTGTCTGTATTTCCAACTCTCTGATAAGAATATTCCAATGTTGAGATTTCCTTATCTGATGATGTCAACTTGTTATCCCAATATTTCTAACCGGTGATTGGCAGCTGTGAAATTTCCTTATCTGATGATGTCACCTTGTTATCCGAATATTTCTAACCGGTGATGGACATCTGTGATCTTTTCCTTATCTGATGATGTCACCTTGTTTTCTTAATATTTCTAACCGCTGATTTACAGCTGTCATCTTGTTCGTACCGTTGTTCGTACCGTTAGTAGGTCAATGATCTTGTACTCGTCGTGGTGGTACCCCTTCTTCTACTCTAACGAGGTTAAATACAAACGTTGAGACTCGTGTCTTTTGATAAGGAAATGTGTCTTATTTTCCGAATTGATTGTCTCCACTTTAAAAAATATTGATATTTCTTGTTTAATTCTAAGAAAATGAACTTTTTATTCTTTAGCAAAGGGTTTCATTGTTCTGCAGTTAGTTCATATTATCAATACTTTTTTCTATTGTCTTACTAAAAGCCACAATTATCGGTAGCAGTAGACAGCAGGCTATGAAAATTGTAAACTTAACCCCAGTCTTTTTTCTCTAGCATTCAATGGTATACTTCTACCACCATTATGAGCTGCCAAATTTTGTTCGACAGGATCAGATTCAATTGTTTCGAGAGCAAAATTCAAATGTTCGTCGATTGCAGCAATATCGTATCATCTTAAGGCGCAGAGGAAACTTTTCTTTTCCAATTCTTATTCAAAACCAACTTAGAAACGAGCAGATCTCTATAAATCCCTTTAGATGAGCCTTTCTTGACGAGAAGCCAGTACATTCAAGAAGCCTATTCAAACTATGCTCATCTGTTGTGTTTACTTGTGTTTCTGTTATTAATGTTTTGGTCAAAATCTTTCAGGAACTATTTGTGAAAGCATTTGAAGAACTGCTTTCACTGTTATAACTTCTTCCGTTTTTTCTTTTTTGCATTTATTAAATTTGCTGTAATAACAGAAGATGTTCTTATATATATATTTAAGCGAAAACCAATAAAAGAAGTCTTGATATGTTTCGTTACAGTCTTGGATGAAGGCAAATAAACTTTTAACTTTGTGACAATATGGGTCTCAACGTAAAAAAAAAGTGTGACGTAGGATATGAATTGAAGAAAAAACTATCATAATGTAGCCATTTTACCTGTTCTTTGGGAAGAATTCCGAGACCAAAGGCGAATGGACAGAAATTAGTTAAAGTTTCTATGAATATTCACTTTAGCAGTGGGTAATGGGTTTTGGGATATTGGAAAGTGGCCACCTAGACTTCTGATAACTTTCAGTGGGGGATTCAGCCGGGGAAGGGGGTTTTCCTATCTTCGTTGCAGATTTATTTTATGTAGATTTCCTTCGAAGACTTCAAAATTCAAGCCAACAAAACTTTCGAACTTAAAAACTAAAACAATACAAGTAGTGGGGCCAAGATTACTCCGAACACATAGACAGGGAAATTAGCATTGGATCTCCGTGAAATACCCTCCCTTTTCCCATAGAATTCCGGTGGCAAGCCCTTTTACGTCACGCGACACACCCCTCTGTATTTCTGTGACAAGCCCCTGCTACGACACGTGACACACCCCTGTGATTTTCTGTGATAGCCCTCTGACGTCACGGCAACCATAAGAAAGATAGCATGGGATTTTGAACGCATGCCCTCTGACGTCACGTGACACATCCCTGTGTATTTCAAGCGCATGTTTTGTCACGACACACCCCTTTGTATTTCTGTGAGAGTCCTGTTTTCCAGGAGGTAGCGGCCATTTTTATTGATCGAGAGTCAGTTTCTTTCTTGAAGTGGGTAGCCAACATTGAAATGGATGCTTATACATTAAGAATATTGAAATTGTTAATGAAACGGGACCTAGAGTGCCTAAAGTAGTAGTGGAAATTACAAGGGGCTCCTGGCTAACCCTATAATGTGACAAGATGTATGCTGGATATGTTAGAACATTAAGCAAATTCAAGTCGGAAGAACAATTATGCTTTGCGGCTAAGGTGAATATAGTGCATATACAAAGACTAAAAGATGGATTAAATGCGCTGGCGAAATATATTGAAGAGAACGGTTTATAGAAAACGGTTAGTCTGTATTTGGTAGTGAGAGTGTTAAAATGGCCAGATTTGAGAATTAGAAAATGCTACGTAATCTATTAAAATTGGAAAAATGGTTAGTTTTAGATGATGACTTTCTGGAATTATCTCTTCAAAGAAAAATATTTTCTCGATAAAATATTTTTATATATAAATATATATATTTTTATATATAAATAGATATATATTAATATATATCGTGCTTAACGATATAATTGGAGCCGATTCCCCATCTTTGGTCTATTGTATGAAAGGTTGCCGCCGTGGTCCCCAACTCAATTTATAATCAATTTATAGACATATTAATTCAGTCAAAACAAAATGATATTGTGGTTTTGCTCTTAGCCACTACTTATACGGTCATTTTGTGAACCCACTTCTCCTAGGAGACATTTTTATTGATCCCGAGTCAATTTCTTTGTGGAAGTGAGACAGTCAACATCGAAAAATGTTTTACACATGCCCATTATGCTTGTATACTTTGGGCAGTTGGTCATCCTGTAAAAATTATGCTTTTGCTAATGACTGTAATGAAAAGTGTAAATTATGCAATCCGTGTAAATTTCATAGAGGATATGCCGTGCAAATTAAAGACTGTAATTCCTGTCTTGAAGAGATTTGTGACTCTCATGATAGAGGATTCTTATGCTCCAATTGTCACTATGATAAATGTGATCAATGAAAAAATACTTACCCCGGCATGATTGCGAAAAACCCTAAACGTGAGTTCAGTTTATTTTTAAGAGACTGGTATCGTCGTGGCTTGAAATTGTTTTTGGAAGAAGAACCTAGTCTACGCTTCAATTGGTGGAATAATAAAAGAGTCTGGTTTTTACAACATCGCTGTGAAGATACTGGCTACTTTGATTATAAACCTACAGACTTTTATTTGGCTGTTACAGAAAGTGATTCTTCATATGAGAATTTTGTATGTGACATTGCTTCAAATAAGGAAATTGAAACACGTGAATTTTTTTATATGAATCCGGGTAGTGTTATTGACTTTACAAAGCGATTTAATAAAAATGAAGTTACACTATATTGTGGAAAATGTGACACTGACTTTGCATGTCAAGATGAATACAAGTTGAATCCAGATAAGCTGTTACCACTAATCGTTTCTGATGATTACCTATACGTAGAATAAGAAATCTAAAGGACACTGTGTTTTGTATGTATACAAATTTTATTAATAAACAAATTTACATACATTTTTAAAGCATTTCACTTTAGGGCACCGAAATTTATATTATAGAGGTAGGAAAGAATATTTTCAACAAGGAAGTCGTTCAAACGAGGATTTTCGCCATAGATCTTGAGGAATTCCATGTAAGTATGCCCGAGACTTCGAAAAATAAAATATGATAAGGCATGAAAACCACAGATTTTCGTTGATAGATCTTTTACCCGCTTCCGATTTTGAATAATATTTTTTCCACTCTGCTCAAGAAAATTTTTAATTTGAGGTGTGTAGAATGTATACGGTAGGTCAAGTGGATCAAAAAAATTCTATATTGCTTCTTGTTTGAAAGATACATAACCAATGTCCCGTCTTTACCGTTGATGGACTGCTATTAATAATAATAATGGTATTGTCAGCATGTTGAATATGCTCCAGGAAATCTGAAGGTATGCAATAGGATTTTTATTTCGACATGTAGGGTTCCATATTGAATACACTGAGTATTTGATTCGTGTTCATGGCGCCAAGTCTAATAAAATACTGCCGCCAGGGGTCATTTCCCAATAGGTTTCAAACTTATTTTGCGAGATTATTGCAATACTTTTCTCCAACGGCTTGGCAAAGGTACACTCTAAACGCAGATTACCCGTCCCTACAATACTCGTATCCTGAGTACCCGACAAATCCAATACAATGATACCGTGAGTTTTCGCAAACATTTCTTCACTTATACCATTTTCGAATAATTGAGAATCTCGATGTAGGGATTGCATTGCCAATTTATATAGGCCCCTGTATGATTTATCAAAGGATAAGTTGTAGAGAGTAATACCATTTACTCTACACATAAGCGATGAAAGTCCAAACAATTGATATTTATGCGAGGAATCTGTCCATTATACAACAGCGCTAGCACTGTTTACGTAAGTTAATGCCAATTTTGAAGGAATTTCGCCATTGATAAATGATTCGGTATAGGTACGCGCACCTGTAGCAATATGGCGTTGATTCGTGATTGTATGAGGCACGAGCGATTTGATATTATTTCCAAAGACTCTTAACTTTTCAATTGCCAAAGCAACAGAACTTATAACTTGTTGTTTTCGTACATGAAGCATTGCTGGAGTGAGAGAGCCTGTCACATCGGCTGAAGCGTCCAGTAATTTTCGTATAATATAGCTGGATGGTGCAAATTGTAGTTATATATCAATCTTTACATTGGGAGGCAACCATTGAGGTATATTAAATGTCTCATGATTTAGTTTCCCAACTAAATGTAAATCTTTAGTTGTCGCCTCTCTAAGTATATTAGTGACGTCAATATCTTTTTTATATTCATAACCCATTGCTTGTCCCCTCAACAGCTTATAAGACATTGGAGTCATCAACATGAATTGTATATAGCTTGCATAATTTGAAAGATTATTGCTCGTGCTCACCAATCTTCCATTTATGTAGACGCTTATTTGTCTAAATAAATTGTGTAGTACACAATTTTCGTAGGATAACCCCTCAGCTGCACTTGGTTTTTTATTGTTAGATTTTTTAACAACGACATTTAAATCTATAAATGTTGAAGTCAACTCTATGAAGTAGTCTTCATTGGAATAAATTTGAAAATGGACATTTTCATAGAGCGGTTGTTGCGGATAAAATTGTTCATAGTATCTATGTTTTACACTGACATCTGCATTTTCCGCATTGAAAAGATTTAGAGATGAGGTGACTGAAGGGTGAGAAACTTTATGTGGTAGATATTTCATTTTCTAGGAAAAGAAATCCTTTTTGGATCTTTTTACTTTCTTCTTCTTTGATTCTTTACGCTTCTGGGCTGAGTTGAGGCTGATGAGGGATGAGGTCTTTCGCACCCTTTTTATACCTTTTCCGCGTGGTTTCAATCGCTCGCCAAGGAATCTTGCGCTCGACCTGAGATTTTGCGAAACACTTTCTTGAATATCCTTCCCAGAGCCCCAATCATGTAGTGTAGAGGACGCAAAATCTGCTGCAACCGGTGCAATATATTTTTTAGCCAGGGGTAGTTCAGAGCGTAACAGCTTAGCAAATCAATTGCCGAGGCCGTACCCGGACATTGACGAACGACCCCTGTAATAGTCCATTCCATGACCAAACGGCCGGTGTCAAAGAGTAGCAACATAGCAATCAATATCAGGATATAAGAACTGAGTCTTATTAGCCATTCCACTGAATGGGTCGAAAATGACATGTTATTACAGCCAAACCTTTTGTTATTGCTAGAGGGTCACTCAATTCACTTCTTAATGTTACCTGACAGAGCTCCAAATACGAAGTGTTGACTGGAATGTATTGAGGGTGCTTTATATTGTAGTGATGAATGTAATAATTAGAGGTTTTTCATTCAAGAACACGTAGGAGGGGGACATTGGTATTACCAACTCTTGATCTCTCGACAAAGGATGCTCAATGAAATATACAACTGTCCGAGGAGAATGTGGGTGGGTACTCTACGAAAATGACACGATTCATGCCACTAGCGCTTCCTGCACTTTTACCATTGATTATATTATGTTTAAAACCAAGAACTTCTCTTAGATTATCGTTGAGAATAACCTTTTCATTGTCAATGGGTGAAATAATGTAGATTTTACCTTCTTCCTTTGAATAATTGAATTGAAAGGCACCACTTTTACGATTTGAAATTTTCTTGTTGATAGCACGACACAATTCATTCATAGTCCCAAACTCCTTATGTGACAATGTGACAAAGGGATACTCAAATAATTCATATTTTCAGTTACATGTTGATCGTAACGATTGGCCAATCGAGTGGTCTAATTTTATATCATATGTATGATCCTTTCTTAGGATATTATATGTATTTTTAAGAATACAATCTACAAGAGCAACTTCATACCTTCCCTCAAATTTAGTGGCAGGGGAGATTTTTGTCCAAAAATCTCCAGACACTTTTGTTTACTCCAGACACTTTGCAGATAAGGAATTGTGATATCCTGAATGTACATAGTGTCTTCTGATTTAGCTGTACTCTCACCCCCATGACATATCTCAGTGTCCATTTGTGTCTGCGCCCTCCCTAAACCCTGCCTCTAAGTTTCAACTTGATACCCTTATCCATTCCCAATATATTGCAAGTATACCGAGACAGGAATTACTTACTCCTTCCCCTACCCCAAAGCAAAGCTAATACCCTTAGCCGTTCCTTAGCCGTTAGTATTTTTTGATTTAGTTGAGTATTCTCTTCAACATTGCCTGGAAGTTGTAACTGAATACCTTAAATCGTTCTTGAGACATTGGAGAAACGCCTTTTTGAACACCTGGATCCACATCCTGTCATTTGTTTTAGTTCATTCGCTCACTCGAAATTCCTTGAAAGCTTTAGCTTAATACTCTTGGCCGTTCCTGAGATATTGCAGATACGCCATTTCGACAACCTGTATGCAAATAGTGTCTTTTGGTTTAGTTCAACGCCCCCTCAGGATGCCCATGCCCTGAAAATTTCAGTTTTGAACCCTTAGCCGTTTCTTGTATATTGTAGATACGCCCTTTTAGCAACGTGGATACACATTATCAGCCGATTTAGCTCAATATACAACTTAACATTCCCTGAAAAATTCAACGTAAATACCTTTACTCATTTCTGAGTTATTCCAGGTGTGTTATTTTGACAACCTTGATGCGTATACTCTTTTTGATTTAGTTCGATATCCCCTCAACGCTCCCTGGAAGTTTCAGTTTTATACCTTTAGCCGTTCCTGAGCTTTTGCAGATACGCACTTTTGACAACTGGTATGCACATAGTGGATTTTAATTTAGTTCAAAATCCCGTTCAACATTGCGTGAAACTTTAAACTTAATACCCTTAGTCGTTCCTCATATATTGTGAATGCACACATTTGCAACCTGAATGCACATAGTATCTTTTGATTGACTTAAATAACCACCTCCAAATTACCTGAAAGTCTCATAGTGGAAACTCCTAGTGTCTCCTGATTTAGTTTAACACCATCATCAATACTTACTGAAGGATTCAACTTACTTAATACCCTTAGCCGCTCCTGAGATAATAATGATACCTCTCTTTTTACAAATTCCAACTTTGACTAATCGCAGCCTTCACCCCAGGGCAGGTGAGAGTCATGTCACCCTCGTGTGCATATTTATGGAACCTTTCAACAATTTTAAAGAAAATGGTTATATCAAAATTTAGATCGGATATGTTTTAAGTTATGGGAGCTTGGGTAGCAACAAAAGACAAGGAAGGGCTGGTTCCCCTCCAATCGCATTTGACTCTTAAAAATAGCACTAGAACTTTCCATTTCCAATAAAGTATCCCCAGTGAATTTTTAACGACCACCTCTTCCATACGAAATGGTTCTGGGGAATAAATAATACATCCAAGGCTTATGGCTCTTTCCTTCAGGCAACACTTTTAATTTACTTGACTATTTCTATCCAGAAGGACTAGATCAAAGTTTGCGCTCCAAACAAGATTTTCCGAGACAGCTAGATTTCCATTACACAATAATCTTGAAATTTTTTTTAAACAATGCCTTCTTTTGTTTTATGCCTCTTTGACTACGACATTTTGGTGCTCCCTTGTAATTACATCTGTACAAAAATTATTTCTAATAGGATGCTCCCTAAGTCGTAGTAAAACGAAAAAAGAAAATAAAGATCCCTGGCAACTGTTTATTCTAAAATCTTCATCCCAATGACTTAAAAGGCTTCTCTACCCGCCTCCGAAACTCGATTAGGAATATGAAGTCAACGCTGTCTCGGAAACCAGATTAAAAGCTATATCATTTCCATTAGTATAAAATGGGATGAAATATTCTCCATACAAATTTATCATATGCTATTTGTCTGTGCTTGATAAAAAAGGATTCCAAATTTAGTTGTCCACGTATTGCCGTTAGCGCTTGCATGTTATCCTTTTTAAAGTGTGGGGGAGGGCGGGGCCTGAAACTGATGTTTGCTCTTGAAATCCAAATTATAATTACCTTTGTATCATGTATCTCTTTTAGATGATAAAGCCTTGCCATTCGCTAGTTTCAGGATTTAGAAGCTGTCCTATTCTATGAACTGCCGTATATTTGTTATGAATGTTCGTATGCGTATCGTATGTTTGTTAATGTTACTATTGATTTATGTAGCTCAAGGAAGATTAGTTTTCCCAGGGTTGAACAAAATGGCTATCTAAAATGTTGAACAAAATGGCTATCTAAAATTTTGATCGGATAACCTTAGGGGAAAAGGGTGCGCGGTAAGGGGGCTATTTACCGTCTAATGTTTTTGGTCACTCAAAAAGGGCACTAGAAATGTTAACTTCCGTTCGAACAACTCGTGATCTTTCTTGTAGCAAAAAAAAACGAAATTCCACATTTTTGTAGATGGGAGCCTGAAACCTCTACAGTATGGTTCTCTGATATGCTGAACCTGATGGTGCGCTTTTCATTAAGATTACTTGAATTTTTCAGGTGTTTTCCCTATTGTTTGGAAATCAGGCAAATTTTCTCACGCTCGTAGCTTTTGATGGGTAACATTAAACATAACGAATCTTATGTATTTAGAATCCTCATAAAAAGCCAATTCTTTTCATGTGTCTGTTGTCATCAAAATTTGGTTTATTAGATTTTCGGTTAGGATTAGATTTTCGGTTAGGATTTTCGGTTAGATTTTAGTTTGTTACCACGAAGTGTTTCATGTGCACCAGATATTTACAGTTGTAGCTGCGTCTTCGCAAAGAGCTTAGCGTATAAAAAGTGTAATTTTAAAATTAAGGAAAAAACTGGTAAGAAATATTCATGGTATAATTTTGATTGAAAAGAGCAATGGTTATTGCTTCGGGTTTTGCACATAAATTCTATAGCAGAAACAAAATTAGTAAAACTGGGAGAAGAGGAAGGATAAAACTAAATGGGAATGGATTTGAACAACAATTTTACCATTTAATTCTTCGTATTTGAAAACTCTAATTACTGAATCTAAGGAATCAAATTTTGGATTGTCCGATTTTAAGTTTTTGAGGCCCTAATACGTTAACATTCAACCTCCTTGGCACCTTGACATAAGTTTATTTCCCACCTTTTATTCTGCGTGTACAGTCCTACACACTAAACCAAAAAACTTAAGCATTTTGGTTGCAAGCGGTGTGTGGCCACAGAACGTAGATTAAGACCTTCGATTGTCAGGCTCTACGTGTATATAATCATTTAAATATTGATTATAAACTCCTCTGCCTCTTGACTTTAGTCAAGTCAGTTAGAGTCCCCTTTTTTTCAGTTCTGAGTTTAGTGGCTGAATACCTTAAGCCTGCTTGCACATTTTGTTTGTATTCTTTTATTTTTCACTGCAAATCAAATAAATGAAATTTAGCAAATGGTTCCTCGATAGTAAGTGGCGATTTCTTTGAATATTTTTTAATAAAATTTTTGAATGTGGGGTGAAATTATATTATTTTAAGCAGATTTCGAAACCAGCAAACTCCACTTCCAAAATTTGGATATTTGCATTGCCACAGGGGCATTGCCGCAGTGTCAAAAAAAGTAATATCAGAAATCTAAATAGCTGGAGAATTAAAAGCTCCATTTTTACTTTTATTTCTAGAAGCTCTTAAATGATGAATTTCAGCTTCTTAAGTCGCCCAGCTTAATGAGTTAAGGCCTCACCTTTTTTCATTTATGCTCCTGTTTGGATTCGACCTGTGTTTACTTCTTTGGCTACCAAAGCAATGTCAAATAATATTAATAATGAGGAAAATGAAGAAGTGCTTTGAAAGCAAATATTGATTTCTCTAAACTTTCATCTCAAAGGTTTGATTGTGCCAAGTGATACAAACACAAACCTTAATGGGCATTTGTCTGACTTCCAGTGTTGGTAGAATCACCTTTTTCCCAAGCCGTCTTTCTTTCTAAAATATTGACAAACACGAACACGATTAATTAAGTAGCCTACTCCTTTTGTGCTGTCAATTTTTTTACAGTAACTGGTATTTAAATTGAGTTAATATTCTTCTGCTGTAAAAAAAAAAGGTTTAGAATATGATGTTTTCCAGAACGCTCTCATTTCTTTCGATGTTGTTTCAATGATTTGTAAATAACTTCTCCTGTATTAATTAAACCAACCGATTTCGCAAGGGGAGACCATCAGATCCTTGCCTCTTTCACATATATCCAGATTATTTCAATTGTTTTCAACATCTTCTTTATATGTTTTGAACAATTTGCCAACTTTCAGTAACTAGCCAAAAAAAAACCGTTCCCAGCCCTCACTTCCAAAATGTGAGGCAATCCATAGCATATCACTAGCTTCTCTATTTTATTCAACAATATCATGCTTTACTGGAAAAATTATGTTTGTGAGAATCTATACCTCGTTTTGGCACTGAATCAAGCATTCATTTGTTTTTGCTTTGAGTCAGGACTTAATTCGTTTTGTCCTCCTGAGTCTGACTCCGTCAGCACCAAATCAGCATTTAGTTAGTTTCTGCACTAAATCAGAAATTAACTAATTTGATCAAAAATCAGAAGTTTGTTTTTCTCTGCACCTAGTCACCGAAATCCCACAGCTTAGACTTAGATCTTCTTTTCACTGAATCCATCGAGTCATCGAGAATATAATTTGTACTTTACTGAAAAAAAAATCAAAAGAATTTACTGAAAAATTGTGCATTGTCAGTTTAATATACACATGCTGATACTGACTCCTCAAAATCTTAATTAATTTTTGTTTTCTTAAAGTTATAAATGAAAACATTTTATCGAATTTTTTCAGTAAAGTACAAATTTTATTGCGGCTTTTAGAAAGCATAGGGTCTAGAACCCTACTCAGAATAATTTCTGCTCGTTTCGAGTTTGACTTATTTTAATTTCTGTTTGTTTTGGGTTTCATGTATTTATTGTTGCTCATTTGTGATAGTTGTATGCTTGGTAGATTAATTGATTCTATTTTTGTTCATTTTTGGTTTAATGGAGTTCTTTACTTTTTTTTGAAAAACTTATTTTGTGTAAAAAGTTTTTTTTGCTTAATTTTTGTTCGTTTTATATTGACATAGTCTTTTTCAGGGAGAAAGACTGAGCCTCTTCTGAAGTTAAACAACCATCCCTTCGATAAAAACCTTTAATACCCTCTGGGCATAACTTACAACCCTTGCCCCTAATCTCGGGGGTTTGTTTCAACCCCAAACGCCTTGTTATTTGATATTTTGAATATTTTGAATAGAATGGCTATCTCAAAATTTCTATTAGGCACATGTCGAGACAATATGATCAAAGTGGTGAGAGGGTAGCTGCCCTCTGATCACTTTGACTCTTAAAAAGAGCACTAGAGCGTCTGATTACCAATCCAATGACCCCAGTTTGAAGTTTATATGACCACACTTTCTATAAAAACCCTATATGTCCCCAGGACACAACTTACAACCCTTGCCCTGAGGGCTGGGGGGATTTGTTATCCGGAAAAACATAATTTCCAGACCTTTCTGATAGGCTTAACAAAATAGCTATATCAAAGTTTTGATTGGAAGTGTTTGGGAAATGATAGGCGTGGAGGGAGACGTTTGTCCTCTGATCACTTTCGACTAATAAAAAAAGGCACTAGTCCTCTCAATTTCCAATCGAATGAACCCTTTTTGAAGCTTCTATGACAAAACTTTCTATGAAAACGTTATGCCCTAAGGGCATAACTTACGACCCTTGTCATGAGGGCTATGGGGGGAGGGTTGCCATCCTCAAAATATAATTTCCAGACCTTTCAACTACGTTGAACAAAGTTACCATATCAAAATATTGATCGAAAATGTATGGGGAAATGATGGGCGTTGGGGGGGGGGGGATTCTCCCTCTGATTACTTTCGACTATTAAAAAGGACAATAGCCCTCTCAATTTTCAATCGGGAGAGCCCTTTTTGAAGTTTTTACGACAACACTTTCTATATGACATTACATGCCCCTAGGGCATAACTTAATACGTTAGCCCTGAGGGCTGTTGGGGGTTGTCATACTCAAAAACATAATTTCCAGACCCTTCAATTGCGTTCAACAAAATTGCTATATAAAAATGTTAATCGGAAGTATTTGGGGAAATTCTGGGTGTGGGGGGGGCACTCGCCCTCTCATCGCTTTTGACTATTAATAAGGGCACTAGCCCTCTCAATTCCCAATTGATTGAGCCCTTTTTAATTTTCTACGACAACGCTGGCAAAGACCTAATTTCCAGAACTTTCAACTATTGAACAAAATGTCTACCTCAAATTTTTGATTGGATGTGTTGGGGGAATTGGTAGGCTTGAGAGGGCGTTAGTTGCCCTCCAGTCACTTCGGCTATTAAATAGGGCACTAGCACTTTCAATTTCCAATAGAAAGAGCCCTTTTTGAAGTTTTTACGACAGCGCTTTCTATAAAACATTATATGCCCCCAGGGCATAACTTACAACCCTTGCGCTGAGGGCTGGAGGAGGGGGGATGTCATCCTCAAAGACATAATATCCAGAACCTTCAACTACGTTAAAAAAAATGGCTATCTCAAACTTTGATTGGATGTGTTTGGGGAAATGGTGGGCGTAAGAGCGAGGTTAGTTGCCCTCCAATCAGTTTCGACTAGCCTACTAAAAATGGCCCTAGCCCTTTCAATTTCCAACTGAATGAGCCTTTTTTTAAGTTTCTACGACAACATTTTCTATAAAAAAAAAACCTTATATACCCCCAGGGCATAACTTACAACCTTAGCCCTGAAGGCTATGGCGGGAGTGTCATCCTCAAAGACCTAATTTCCATAACTTTCATCTACGTTGAACAAAATGGCTATCTCAAAATTTTGATTGGACGTGTTTGGGGAAGTGGTGAGCTTGAGAGGGGGGCTAGTTGCCCTCCGATCACTTTCGACTATTAAAAAGGGCAGTAGCCCTTTCAATTTCCAATTGAATGAGCCCTTTTTGAAGTCTCTGCGAAAACACTTTCTATAAAAACCTTATATGCCCCCAGGGCATAACTTACAACCCTTTCCCTGTGGGTTTTAGGGAGGGGGTTTGTCCTCCTCAAAAATCATAATTTCCAGAACTTTCAACTACGTTGTACAAAATGGCTATCTAAAAATTTTAATTGAATGAATGTGTTTGGGGAAATGGTGAGCGTGAGAGGGGGGCTAGTTTTTCTCCATTCACTTTCGACTATTAAAAAGGGTAGTAGCCCTTTCAATTTCCAATCAAATGAGCCCTTTTTGAAGTTTTACGACAACGCTTTCTATAAAAACCTCATATGCCCCCAGGGCATAACTTACAACCCTTGCCCTGAGGGCTGTGGGGGGTTGTTATCCTCAAACACATAATTTCCAGAACTTTCAACTACGTTGAAAAAAAATGGCTATCTCAAAATTTTGATTGTGTGCGTTTGAGAAAATGGTGGGCGCGAGAGGGGGGTTAGATGCCCTCCAATTAATTTCGACTATTAAAAATGCCACTATGCATTTCAATTTCCAATGGAATGAGCGCTTTTTGAAGTTTCTACGACAACGCTTTCTATAAAAACCTTATATCCCCCCAGGTTATAACTTACAACCCTTGCCCTGAGGGCAGTGGGGGTGGGGGGTTGTCATCCTTAAAGACCCAATTTCCAAAACTTTCAACTATGTTGAACAAAATGGCTATCTAAAAATTTTGATTGTAGGTGTTTGGGGAAAAGGTGGGCGTGAGAGGGGGGGGGGGGGGGTTATTTGCCCTCCAATCACTTTTGACTTTTAAAAATTGCACTAGCCCTTTGAATTTCCAATTGAATGTACCCTTTTTCTAATTTCTACAACAAAGCTTTCAATGAAAACCTTATATGCCCCCAGGGTATATATTATAACCCTTGCCCTGAGGACTCTGAGGGGGGTTGTCATCCTCAAAGACCTAATTTCCGGAACTTTCGACTACGTTGAACAAAATGGCTATCACAAAATTTTGATTGGATGTGTTTGGATAAATTGTGGGCGTGGAAGAAATGTTAGTTGCCTTTCAGTCACTTTCGACTATTAAAAAGGGCACTAGCCATTTCAATTTCCAATCGAATGAACCCTTTTTGAAGTTTCTACGACAACGTTTTTTATGAAAATCTTATATGCCCTCGGGGGATAACTTATAACCCTTGCTCTGAGGGCTGTGGAGGGGGGGGGTATCATCCTCAAAGACATAATTTTCAGAACTTTCATGTACGTTGAACAAAATGGCTCTCTCAAAATTTTGATTGGATGTGTTTGGGGAAAAGGTGGGCGTGAGAGGGGGGCTATTTGTCCTCCAATCACTTTCGACTATTAAAAAGGGCACTAGCCCGTCTGAATGTCCAATCCAATGAGCCTTTTTTGAAGTTTCTACGACAACGCTTTCTATATAAAAAAAACCTTTTATGCCCCAGGGCATAACTTACAACCCTTGCCCTGAGGGCTGTGGGGGAGTGTCCTCATCAAAAACATAATTTCTATTTGGTAATCAACTACGCTCAACAAAATGGCTTGATCTCAAAATTTTGATTGGATGTGTTTGGGGAAATGGTGGGCTTGGAAGGGGTGTTAGTTGCCTTCCAATCACTTTCGACTATTAAAAAGGGCACTAGTCACTCCAATTTCCAATCAAATGAACCCTTTTTGAAGTTTCTACGACAACTCATTTGATACTAAGTGCCCATGTCTAGAACCAAAAATAAATAAATAAATAATGCATTGTGCCAACATCGTTCTTTACTTAGGCAGCGCGATTGCGCTGCCTCTGATTCACGATTAGCTCACGTTTGTCCTGAACGAGGACATTGCTTGTTGTGTGCTGAGTCAGCACCTACTTTGTATCACCAAGTCAGTCCAAATCTTGGACTTAGCTCATTTGAAGGAGTCAGGGCTTAGTTAGTTTTAGTACCGAATCTGGACTTGGCCAATGTTTATAGTAAGTAAGTTGATAGCTGAGTAAGTCGGTGCCGAGTCGGGCAGATACAGCCTGTGTCTCGTCTCAAGCCCAAGTAGGTACAGTCCCCCTCATATACGAAATAATTTCTGGTTTTAAGTTTTAATTTTTTTTTTACTTTCATTTGAAATCCCTTGTTTTTGACAGATTATTCACAAGCTCATGAAAAGTAGGCTTTTATTGTAACATGACAAGCAGTTGAAAAAATTTGGCGAAGCTAACTTTTGTTGAAACGCTGTATTATGAGGAAAATAGTAAACAAGTAGGGGCAAAGAAAATAAATCTTTTCTCCTGTCTGAAAGTTTGGGCACGATCTTATTTCACATTTCTATTTATTTTTTTTTTTTTGTATGGCCTTCATTTCTCTAGTAATTAGGTTAGAAAGCAATATCACTTTGAGATAAAATATGAGGCCTATTAAGTTATGCTATTTAGTTTCACTTTTTCTTTTCTGTTCTTCTTCATTTTCCTTCAATAATACGGTTAGTCTCAATTCCCTCGTTTTAAGTAAAAACATTAATCTGTTTTGGTGTCAAATAGACTGTAGAAGAAAACGAAATAGGATCGGGAATTATATGAAATGGCCCAGGTAAAACGAGTAAAAAGTTCTGTAATTTGATTTGACAATATAATATGTATATATATATATATATATATATATATATATATATATATATATATATATATATATATATATATATATATATATAATATATATATATATATATATATATATATATATATATATATATATATATATTCAAGCATTCATGCAGTTAACACCTCTTATTTTCTGAGAGGATTATCTGTTGAAAAAACCGGTTTTTGGTTATATTGACTGTCAGGCTGTGTGATTGAACTATTTGTACTATTTCATTTGGGGTGGATTATTTCATTTGGATAATTAGAAGGCGTTTATTGGAAAGTGGGGGGACTTAAAAAGCCCCCCTTGCGGGCAAGTCTTTGTTTTGCGACTCTACATTGAGATTTGATTACGCTTGGACCTACGATGGCGGAAAGTGAAAAACATATTTCGAATCCGTTACTGAATTGTGATACGAGAGCACTTACAGATGGAATAAAATTAGACTGTATCGTAAAAGCGTGTGTCGCTTTCTATACACATGAAGATGTTATAAAGGCAAAGTGAATCCTTCATACTGAGTTGAATATTACGAATCGTCTTGTGACCTTTTCTAAAGATGAAGACAATATCATTGAAATGTGCAAACTTCCAGTAGCAGCTGCGAAAAATAATGTCAGCATGCCAAAATTTGTCATCTTTAACCCCTGCTCGGTTCCGGTCATTGGAGATGCGGTGATTGCAACAGTTACTGCCAAAGTAAATGAACTCTCTCGGAAGCTTGATAGTTTTTTAGCTACCCAGTCCGTTCCAGCCGTCAGTATTTTCGCAAGCAGTCGTAGTGCACTTCCTATTCTGTTGTCTTGAAAAATAACACAAGGAACTCAATGCCCCAAATGACCGGAAAGCTTTCATAGACAGTTTATGTGAACATGCAAATGACATTAGCGAACTTCGCAAATCTGCAAACGAATGTAAGCTTGTGGTTAGGTCGAAAGCTGCAGCAGCGAAAATCGTTGAGAAACCGAAATCTTCCAAGCCTGATCTCAAAATTGCTGTTCGAGAACCCATGCACATAGCTGTGCTTCGAAATGTCCCTGAGCATATAAACTGTGAAGGACTAAAAAAATCTAATCCCGAATAGTACGAAGACTGAACAATGCGGAAAAGACCGTTCTTTCAAAGTGTATTTTGACACTATCAGTGAGCTCCAACAATTTCTGAGTGTTTCGGTGATTATCGGCTACGACCGTCTACCTGCTGATCCGTTTAAGTTCTTGCCAAGACGATGCTATAACTGTCAAAAAATCGGTCACCTCGCTTCCCAGTGTACGGCTGAACCTTTATGCTCTAGATGTGCCTCAAATGAACATCGTTCTACGCGGGATGAACCATGCAGACAGCCGACATTCTGCGTTGAATGCAAAATCGGCAGTCACACGTGTTACAGTGTAAAGTGTTCCTCAAACAGTAATCCACAAAAGAAATGACATCTGAAGCATCTGCAGTTACATGATTATCGTGGAACATTAACGGCTCGTTTGCGAATAAAATTCCGATCTTCGTGTTGAAGGCTGTGTTTTTATTAATGTATATTTGCCTACAAATTACCATGATGAGCGTTCGGAGCGTGCTTTTACTTATTCTAGTGATAAACTCGGCCAGTGTATTAACCGTATTAGATCCTTAAGCCTTCAATGCATATTAGTTGGTGACTTCAATTGCGATTTGAATGAACCGCTCTTATCTAGGTCTTTACGTTCTATGTTGTTGCTTAGTATTTTTGGAGACCAGTTTGATCTCAAGTGCAAAGATTTAAATTTTACACACGTACACACCTCAATGTCTACATCAGATCTCGATCACGTCGTTGCGTCCGCAAATCTCAGGATTTCGCCTGTCAAGGTTGTGCTTGATTTTCAGCTATCTGATCACTTACCAATACAGTTTTCAGCCGAGATTCCTTGCTACAGCTCAGATATACAAACGCAAACAACTTCGAAAACACCTCCTAGGTCTTGCCGTGATTGGCGTAAAATTAACCCTGTTTTATTTCATGAAGAAGCCGCTAGAGTCCTTAGTAAGATCCGTGTCCCTTTCCATCTTCTCTCTAGATTAACTGCTCTTTCAAAGAAGGAAAC
>CM051266.1:36596118-36608618 GCA_027921565.1 Artemia sinica | reverse complement strand
ATCATATGTTCTTGTATCACGATCATGAACAGAACTTCTGAAACGGTAAAACTCACTAAAAGTTTCTGGGACTATATTATGCACACAATTATAAAAAAAAAGATCGCCGCTTGATAGTCCTTTATCAGTCAAAATTGAGTAGTCTTAGAGACTTAAAGCAGACACAGGTGTCTTTCACATTTTTTACATACTTCCCAATTATTCTTGCTACTTTATTTTGTAGTACTTTTACGCGCTTGTAATTAACGTAAAAGTTGCTCCTCCACGCTGCAAATCCATAAGATATATACGGGTAGATGATTTTAAAATATACCTTGTGATGAGTACTTTCCGGCAGATATGCTTCACTCTTCGGGGTATACCTACTTCACGTGCAATTTTTTCGGAAATAGTGTCGGTATGATGCTTCCACGAAAGACTAGAATCGATGTGGATGCCAAAATATCTTAGTGACATTACTTATACAGCAGGTTTTTCGCACAATAGAACTTTACCACTTACATATACAGAATCACCCACTCTACAGAATGTTATAGTACAGTCAATCTAGCGTCAAATAGGACTCGACCGCAAACAAATTGCAACAGAAATGATTTTTACACAATCTTGTAGAGAAAAAAAAACTGTACAACATATCAAAAGTTGAGAAACCCAGCGGGGTGCAAAATAAGTGTTTTTTAGCGTTTTCCGTTTGTTTTTTGTTGTTTTTAGCGGGAATTTTCCGTTATCCTAGAGCTTAGCATTTACTTCATGGGAGACATGTTTCTGAACTAGTTTTGTGGGCTGAATTCGAATATCACATCAGATTCAAGTTATGTCCCACCGTTAGTGTTTCACATTCATCACCAAACAAGAAATTCGTATTTCGTGGCCATATTTCCCTTTTTTCGTCCTTTGGGGCGAATGAAGTCAGGAATAACGTCGCCCTATCGACTGAATACTATATTTTTGGAAAGTTCCGTACATTCTAAGATTGTCGTTGTTGGAACCCTTGGTCCCAGTTTTGTCAGATAAATTACCCTCCCAGATTCATTTCTTTGGGCCCCTTAGTTATTTTCCTTCCTTTTGTAATAAATGTTAATTTTCCTATTATTTGACGCCATTTTGGGTCCTCTTAACTGCGTATGTGTTTAATTCACCACGAGGGAAAAAGTGCGCAGTTAGGGAGATTGGCCAGTATATTAGGAGCCCTGGGATTGGTTGGAAAGATTCATTTACCACCAGATTCATTCAGCTGAAATGAGCTGTCAGCAGTAGTTCTGAAACTCGGTGGGTTTCATATAACCATGAGCTTTATTGGATGCATAGGATACACAATGGAAGGATCCGGTCTCCGCGAAGTCCTGGACCTTGCATATGCCCCAAACACTGTTCCCCATCTCCTAAGTGGAAAGGCTATTTCACGAGCTGTTCGAGGTCTCATGCTAGTTGATAGTGCTCTACATGCCGTGCTGCTCTCCGAGTTATTTGACGATGATCCCTGTTCAGAACCTGAAACAAAGTTAGGCACCAAAGAAGTTGCAGACCTTAAAACACTATACAGCAAGCTAATGAACGGAGAGGCAACAATGACGGAGGTTGAAGAAAATCCTGCACTCAAGCGGATCAAAGGTTTCGTCGACCAGAAGATACTTGATCTGTCTCAGCACAGAACTTCAAAGCTGTGGTTTCAGCTTATGAATATGGTTGGGATACTTCGTTCTTTCATCAAAGCTGAGCGGATGGGGCTTTGGGACTTACACCTAAAGTCTGTGTCTGAAATGCTACCTTTTCTTGCGGCCTGTGGTCACAACAACTATGCCAAATCGTGCCGAATATACCTTCAGAAGATGGTGAAGCTTGAAGAAACCCATCCTACTGTTCATAGTTCATTCCAACAAGGAATGCACGTCGTCAGACGATCTGATCGCTATTGGGCTGGCTTGTCGACGGATCTAGTTATTGAACAAGAGCTTATGCGCTCGTTGAAAACAGCAGGCGGACTGACTAGGGGTACGGGCATGACCGAAACCCAGAGGTCGCTGTGGGTTTTAGCACGCCCAACCTGCTCTGCTGTTAACCTCCTAATGGAAGATCTGACGCAAATTCTCTATGGGACAAGCGAGCAGCACAAGGAGAACGCAGGCCCCAGACAAGAACGAGACTTCAAGGATACGCAGGCGATGGTCACGTACTTTGAAAATGGCTCACCATTCGGAGGGGATACCCAGCTTAGAAGCATTGCTACCGGTTTGACTGCATATGAATCTGCAAACGTTGACTGTGCGAAGGCTGTCGGGCTAAAAATCCTTGATGCTATGACTGGAAAAGTGGCGAAGGATTTTGTCTTCCGAAGAAAGGAACAGGCAGTCCAGATAACAACAAAGCAAACAGCTGGAGGAGATTGCAAGCGACTGGATCCAGCTTTGCTATTCCAACGCTTCATTGCGTCAGCCAAAAGGACAAGACTTCCTGAATCAGAGTGCTTCCGGTATGAACTTTGTTCGTATCCCGCTGCTCTGTTTGACAGCTGATTTATGCCGAGAGTGCCGAACAAGGCCGAATTCGCCAAGGCCATTGCACTTGCATGCAAACTCGAAGAAATTCCGTGTGTGCTGAACGACGGGACACACTACGTACTTGACGGCGGATCTCTATTGCACCGAGTCCCATGGATAAAAAATGACACGTATGCGGGTATCATACAGAGCTACTCTCTGTATATTTCGCGGAAGTACCCTGGCGCAACTGTTGTTTTCGATGGGTATGATAGTGGACCTTCCATCAAAGATATGGCCCATTCGTATCGTAATCGAACGATTGGTCGCGAGGTTTTCTTCACGAATGACATGCGTCTGAAAGTTAAGAAAGAAGAATTTCTCGGGAACAAGAAAAACAAGTCAAGATTCATTAGTGCGCTTGCAGTTCATCTCCGGCAAAAAGGCTATTTTGTAGTCCAAGCCCCCAGTGATGCAGACGTGCCTATTGTAAAAGCTGCTATCGAATCAGCTAAACAGAAGGTAACTGCCGTTATTGGAGAAGATACGGATCTTCTGGTCCTTCTCTGCTACCACTGTGATGTCTCCACTAACAAGGTGTACTTCGCCCCAGAGCCAAAGAAAAATAAAGAGCGAAGGTGCTGGGATGTTCATGAAATGAAAAAAAGATTAGGCCAAGAAGTATGTCGTCTGATCCTCTTTGCCCATGCATTCCTTGGGTGTGATTCTACATCACGTGTCCACAACATCAGAAAAGGTCTTACCCTGAAAAAAGTGATAGAAGACGAAAGTTTTCGAGCATCTGCCAAGGTCTTTATGAAGAAGGCAGCAACAAAAATCGAAGTCAAGGAAGCCGGAGAAGACGCACTTCTTATAATATATGGTGGAAAGAAGGGGGAAATCTGAACGAGCTTCGAAAGCAGCTCTTCGAAAGAAAGCTCGTCACAGCAACGGCTTTTGTTCACCCAGAGCAGCTACCTCCCACATCCAACTCTGCAGCATTTCACAGCTATAGAGTTTACTTTCAGGTACACGCCTGGAATGACGACCGTAATCTAGAATTGGACCCTCAAGAGTGGGGCTGGAAGGACCGAAATGGTACATTATATCCTGTGATGACGGACCTACCCCCAGCACCTCCCCAACTTCTTAAGATTGTTAAGTGTTCCTGCCGTTCAAACTGCACCTCTGCTCGGTGCACTTGTGTCAGAAACGGCATGTCTTGCACTCTCGCGTGCAAAACTTGTCAGGGAGCAGAATGTGATAATTCTCCCAAATCAGAAGATCTCATCGACGATCTCGACGACGAAGTTTCAAACTACACTGCCAGTGATTAATGTCGCAAGTCATTTGAAAAGTTGCCTGCCTTTTACCAATGTGATTTTTGTTACCTGTGATTTTAGTCAGTTAATACATTAAGAGATGATTGATTATTTTGAAGAAACCTTTTGGTGATGAATGTGAAACACTGTCGGTTGAACATATCCTTGATCTGATGTGATATTCGAGTTCATCGCATAAAACTACTCAAGAAATGTGGTCAAACGACTATGTTATAATAGAATCGCGAACTTCGTGAATGGTGATGAATGTGAAACACTTTTGGTTCACCGTATCTTAAATCTGATGTAATATTCGAGTTCAGCACATAAAACTACATCAGAAATGTGTTTCCCATGAAGTAAACTCTAAGCCTTGAGAAAATCGAAAATTTAGGCTTAAAAACGAAAAATAAAACACAAAACGCTAAAAAACACTAATTTTGCACCCCGCTAGGTTTCTCAACTTTTGATATGTTGTACAGTTTTTTTTTCTCTACAAGATGGTGTAAAAATCATTTCTGTTGCAATTTGTTTACGGTCAAACCTTATATTGCCTGTACTATTAGTAAAAACGTCTTCTTTACATTCACGCACAGCAAACGTAAACTCGTGAACCCCTCTAGTCTTTTGAAAGCATTGTTAGCTTGTGCTATTAAATCATCAACTAATTTTATAAAACTGTTAGCGTAGTGTCATCCGAAAAGGAAGTAATACGTTCCTCCTGCAGATAAAAGCGCATAAAGGTCAGTTAAATGAAGCATATTGGAAAAAAATCTTATGAATGCAAATAATGGCTTATATTTGTACGTAAGTGGGAGATGGGAACCGTTCAACCATCCTAAATTAGAAAGATAGAAAAACTAGCATATAATTAAACAGTGAAAGAAGCATATGTATGGGGTTTAGGGTCTTTGGTGCACAAAATATCCAAGGCTGTATCCAAGAAATTATTTACGGGGGGTGCTCCTCAGGTTGGACCAAATCCATGTCATACGGTAAAAGAAGACAATAGATAGGAACATAAAATACTGTATGTTGAAGTTAAGAAACTTAATAGTTACAAAATGAATTCACAGAAGAAAATCAATTTTACGTATTTTTTGAGTTGCGAACATGTCAATAACTGTGTCACTGTCAATGGCAACATCCCTGTGCATTGACAGTAACGCTAGACCTGTCAAACGTTCTTCACCGGTTGCATTCCGTAGCCATGTCTTAAGCGGTCTCAAGGTATAGAAAGTCCTTTCCGGTGTAGCAGTTGAAACAGGCCAAGTAGCTACAATTGTAAGAAGGCGGCCGATGTTTGGAAAGAAATCAGCATTGCACGTATCAAGTGCAGCCAAAGCCGAGACTGGTCTTTTTTTGTTGTTAATGTTCTGCCACTTCGTTTCCGCAATTTCATTTCGTGGCTTTGGGCATCTGGCTCTGGTAAAAAGTCGGAGTAAATATCAGTATTCTCACTGATTTCTGTGTCAGACAAGTTTCTTTTGTCTAAGTTCGAAGGTATGAAGCCGCTTAAAGTTGTCAAAATTGTACGATGCACCATAAATCTCTCCTTGAGTTCTGACATGAAGTAGTCCATGAATGGAATGTATATGGAAGCTCCGTACGCTTTTTTTGGTTAATCAATGTCATAGTGGTCGTTTCGATGACGACCAACTCTTGGAAACGCCAATTTTATCTTCAGATCTCTGGCAATATCTTCAATTTTTGAATACAACGAGTCGAACAAAGAATTTGCGTCTTCACGTAGGCCCACAACTGTCTGCGCCACAGTTTCAACGTGGTCAGATGCAAGCGCCAAGTCACAGTCAACAGCTTGAAAAATTTTACACAACGGTAACGGAAGACCAAAGACTTCTTTTGCTACGAATAAACTGGTCAGAAACCGTCCTTGCTCTATTGAGCTTGCTAACTGATGGGCCTTTGCGGAAGTTATCTGCTTGTCCCTTCCTCATTGTTTCAGTGTTAGATACAAACTGACCTGGGATTGGATTGCACCAGCTAAGAGAAAGCTGAGCTGAAGAAGAAGATATGCTGCCTAATCCTAATAATTGACTCTGTTGTTCACTCAACGGCAACTAGTTGAAGCTAAGCCGGTAATTATAGTGACATTGTGATTTGGTAAGCTTTAAATATGTGAGTTTCATAAAGAGGTCAAAGTGTCGAAAAAAGCAATTTTCTCGGACATTTCGGGGGAGGGGGGGGTCAAACCCCCTACCACACTAAATTGTGCTCGCTGTAATTCGGCTATTTACTTTCCATGGGATTTTTTTTAATTGCTTTTAATCCAAAAATTACCCATTGATAAACACAAAATAGTTTAGTTTTTTTTTCTACAGCGCCTATTTTTAATGAAAAATCAAAACTTGAGCATAAAAACTTAAATTCAAGAAAATTATCAGGAACACGGGTGATTTATTGTGAAACACGGTTTTTCAAATGTATATTTTTTATTTTCTCGCATTGCAATGCGACGGTATATAATTTGGAGGTCTTTCCAATCGTGAATCATTCGATAGCTTTCATGTTTTTTGAAACCCTTATGATAAAAGAAAGAGCCTTGCGATTCAAATTCACCAAACACACTTTCTTCTGAGAAATAATCCTTGTGACATATTTTCTGACGTTCCAACTAGCTTTAAAAGTAGATTTGATAACATGATATCTGTCTCATTTTGTCATCAGGCTCCTCTTAATATACTAATTCCCTTTCAAATAGGGAATGAATATCCTGGGAAACTAGTGCTTCGTCCACATAAGGTCCAGGGACTGCCGCTCTGGGATCATTTATCCTTGGTTGATTTCTCTTAAGATACATCTATTTGATCTTTGTTGCCATATTTCTACCAGGTTCATTCCCCAGATGACCGTAAAAGGCCTTTTTAATCTCCTAGCAACAGGCAAAAATTGTCAATCATTTATTTATGCAATATGTTTTTATTTGCCATAGTAAAACTAAATATGCTATTCAGTTGAAAGTTTTCTTTAGCTGATTATTCATAAACATTTGAAAGGTATGTATTTAAAAGAAAAAGACGGTGAGGTATCTTTAAAATATCAAAAACAAATTAACTGTTACAAATGGGTTATATCGTAAAATTTTAACTAGAAACAAACGTTAAGTTACTATTCCTCAGCCGCCCAAAAAGCTAGAGTATAATTTACTCTTTACGGAAAACTAAATTAAAAGCCTTAAATCGAAATTTCAGTCCAGCCAATTGATTTTCTCTAGGAATGAACGTGAAAAAAAACATCATGGATGAAAACATATTACATAATAGGCTTATAAATTTAAATTAATCGTTACAAACTTACTCACATCAAACAGTTCGTGGTAACGAACTGTAAGTAAGGAGCGACCCAGCTCAATAGTAACCGAAACTCTAAAAAACAGAATTTCAATACCATAGATACATCAAAGGAATTCGCCTTTAATACTGATTTCAAATATATAAATTCCATCAAGATTAGTCCTATCCATCAAAAGTTACGCGCCTGAGTAATTTGCCTGATTTTCTAAAAAGGGGGGAAACACCCCCTAAAAGTTATAGAACCTTAATGAAAATCACACCATCAGATTCAGCGTAACAGAGAGCCCTGTTGTAGAGCTTTCAAGCTCCTATCTGCAAAGATGTGGAATTTTGTATTGTTCCTGAATTTTGTAGTGGAATTTTGTATGTAGCTCCTATATTCGAAAATGTGGAATTTTGTATTTTTTTTTTTTTTTTTTTTTTTTTTGCCAGAAGAAAGATCACGGATGCGTGTTCATTTGTTTTTTTTGTTTGTTTTTGTTGTTTTTATCCCCAGTGGTGATCCTATCGACTCAGTGGTCCTAGAATATCGTGGGAGGGCTCATTCGAACGTAAATTAAAAGTTGTAGTGCCCTTTTCAAGTAATCAAAAAACATGGAGGGCAACTAGGCCCCCTCCCACGCTCATTTTTTCCCAAAGTCACCCGATCAAAATTTTGAGATACCCATTTTGTTCAGTATGGTTGAAAATATAATAACTATGTATTTTAGGATGACTTAATCCCACATAGTCCCCAGGGGAAGGGCTAAAAGTTATGAACTTTACCCAATGCTTACATATAGCATTGGTTATTGGGAAGTATGCAGACGTTTTCAGGGGGGAGGGCTGGTTTCTGATTGTGGGGGTGGGTGGGTGGTTTGGGGGTTATGTGGGAGGATCTTTCCATGGAGGTGTTTTCATGGGGGAAGGTACATTGCTATGAAGGGGGCGCCGGATTTTCCAGCATTATTTAAAAAAAACGACCAGAAATTGAATAAAAAAAAGTTTTTCATCTGAAAGTAAGGAGCAACATCAAAACTGAAAAAGAACAGAAATTATTAACTATATGATTGGGTCCGCCCCCTAGTTAATACCTCGCCCTTTAAGCCAAACATTTTTTAGTACTTTTATATTAGCTATTTATTCTAATTAACGGCCTTTGTGATTAAGGGGTCATTTTTGAAGAATTGGAACAACATTCAAACTTTAGCGTTAAGAGCGAGGTATTGACTAGAGGGCGAACACACTAATATACGTATTAAAAATATATGAATATAGAATTTCGTTACGTAAGTTAACTCGTAAGTTATGTATATTTATTACTAATAAAAACGTTCGTAAATAAAATTAAACAACTTTCGAGAAAGCCATTTAACCAATAAAAGTAAAATGAATATGCCAATTTTGATGTAATAATTCATGTACGGTGAGCCAAAATAAAAACATGTATTAATTCAAAAACGTTCAAAAATTAAAAAAAAACAAGTTTTTTTTAACTGAAAGTAAGGAGCAACATTAAAACTTAAAACGAACAGAAACTATTCCGTATGTGAAAAGGACTGTTCCCTCGTCAACGCCTCGCTCTTTACGCTAAAGCTATTTATTGTTTAAAAAAAATGTAGTGAGAAAGAGTCTAACTTTAGCGTAAATAGTGAGGCGTTTTTAATCGTATTCGTAAGGCGTTTTATTTAATCGTAAACAAGAATTACTGGAAGTTTACCTAGTAATTAATCTTTCAGCATTTCATGAAGAAGAAAAAACGGTATGAAAAACACATTTTGTCTTTAATAATTTACTAATGATGTTAGCTCTTTTGGGTGGGTTTTAAAGGTTGCTATACCTTATTTGTGGTAGACTCTGTATGTTTTAAGTTTGACTTTATTAATCATTTAGGTTTTCAGGTATAGGTTTCATTCTTTTTAGGTTTCATTTTGTCGTGCATAACAACGTCTGAGTTTTAAGTGCGACTAGAAATCTGCTTATACTTGTAATGTTCGCTAGTAAGTTTTATTGAAAATAGCAGTTAATGTTAACAAGCTGCAGGAACTTAGAATTAGACTTGGGATTATTTAAACATACGCTCTAGCACAAGGCTAGTTTACGCAGTCTTTACCCAAAATATAAATAATAAAAATAAATATATTAGGTCACTAAGAATTGTCAGCAGACTCCCACAAAATAGGGTACGAACGAGATTCGATACCGATTTGTTTGAATTTCACGGGGTCTGATTTCAATTTTGACCTAGTTCCGGCATTTAATGTAGCATTGTTGTGGTAAGTTGTAGGGGTGTTGACATAAGGCAAGCAATGTTTTCCTAAAAGACATCATAGACGCCATTATCTTTTCCAAAAGGTAGGTCATGTCTATTTCGTAATAAGTCAAGTCTCAGATTTTCCAGTGCTTGGACATATTCTACTACTCTATGTTCAGTTAATGTTGTTGCAGGTCTTTCCTGAATAGCTTCAAATTTCTTGCACAAGCAGCTGTTTTTTTTTTTTTTGTACGAATGGGCCCAAACAGTTGCAGCGCATTGGCTTTATGATCTTGCGTAAGTAAGTTTGGCAGTTTTGACACTATCGCCATCACACCCAGATTGGCACATTTTTGGTAACCGTACCATCAGTTGAAAGCACAGCTCCACAAGTTTGGAGAACCACATTTTGACCAACATGGGCACATGATTGCAAAAAGCCTCCATTCAAGTGGTGGTCCCAGGGAGCTCTTGCTGCTCGGTTCTAAGCCGGCTTAAGTGCTTCAAGTAGACTTGAGAAAATGTGCTAGTTCCTGTCCTTTATTGGTTCTGGGACCATTGCTTTTCCTGAGGCCATAATAATTTTGAAAATTTAAAGAAAATGAAAATTAAAAATTGGAATATTGCAACGTTAAAAAACAACTATCGTATCGACATTTTGACTAACAAATTCAGACGTTTCGAACTGGACTTATTAAGAGTTTCAGAAACTCATATCCCAGGGGAAGAAAACATGAAATTAGGTGATATAGACTTTATTTACTAAGGCAGGAAGGATGGGGCACATAGACCGTAAGTAGGGTTCATGATGAATGAGGAAGACGCTAAGTCTTGTTAGGCTGGGAAGATGTTAATAATAGAATGCTAGTCACTCATTTTATTGCTAAAAAATGCAAGGTATCAACCATAATAGTATATGCCCCTGTAGAACCAACTGATGGAGATACTAGTGAATCTGATGAATTTTACTTACAGCCACAGGAACAAATAGACAGGGTTCAGGGTAGAAATATGGTATTTTTATTGGGAGATTTGAACGCCCAGGTCGGTAGAAATCGAGATACATCGTACCCTAGCCTAGGTAAATTGGGCTTAGCAAAAGAAAACAGTGATGGCCACAGACTCCTGTAGCCAACATATTGGTTATAGCAATCTAGCTATAGCCAACACTGTATTTGGTCATAAAATGACCCATAATTTAACATGGTATTCACACCAAGGTAAAACAGCTAACCTTGTTCATTTTGTTATAGTAAACCGAAGACTGCCAGGATCGATAATAGATACTAGGCTACATAGGAGTGCTGCTATTGGTCTTAAAAGTAAAGATGACCTACTAGTAGTGTCTAGAGAAATTAGAAAGCTTAGGGAAAGCTAAAGATTAGGAAGGGTAACTATCTTCCGGGAAGCTTTGATATGTATATTATTTTTACAAATTACCTTCCGGGGCTTGTACAAGAATTATTTGAGTGATACTTCATATGAAAATAAGAAGAAGTTAGTGGAAGTTGAGAGAGCATTAAAATATGAATTAAGGAAGTGTGAAGGTAGGCAATAGATAAAATTTCGAAAGATCTGGGAGATGGAGCCACACGGCATAATAGTAAAATACTGTCCTAGTATATTAATAAATTGAAGTAGTTTCCCCACTGTGCTTTCTGCAACATGCCCTCCCTTTTCCCATAGGCTTTCTGCAACATGCCCTCTGACGTCTCGCGACATACCTTATATATTTCTATGAGAGTCCTTGTTACATCACGGCAGCCATAGGGAAAACGGCATTGGATTTCAAGCGCATAGGTAGCAGATTAACACAGGGAAATTAACATATGTTTGTTGGTTTTTGGTTATGTTTGTTGGTTGTTTGTTTTGTTTACTGGATATGGCTGTTGATTCTTGGTTTTGGATGTTGGTTTTGTTGCTGGCTATGCGGTTTGTTGGCTACGTTTGTTGGTTATGATTAATGGTTGTTGATTATGTTTGTTGGTTATGTTTGTTGGTTTTTGGTTATGATTGTTGGTTATGTTGCTGGTTGTGCGGTTTTTTGGTTATTATTGTAGGTTATAATTTATGGTTGCTGGTTATGTGGTTTGTTGGTTATGTTTGTTGGTTATATTTGTTGGTTATGATTGTTGGTTGCTGGTTATGACTGTTGGTTATGATTAATGGTTGCTAGTTATGGGGTTTGTTGGTTATGTTTTTGGCTATGATTCTCGGTTTCTGGTTATGATTGTTGGATGTGATTGTTGGTTTGGATATATTTGATAATAAATGGAGTTACCAGCCAGTGCCACCTCTATTTGCCCTGTTTTTATTTCCCCCACGAGGTTTTTCTGTTAAAAACCCTAAACGGACAGAGCCCTATTACGTAACACACCCTCGCGCTTTAAATGGTCAGACAAATAGAGCTACCAACTCGTTTAAGACGTATCTTTGAAGGACTTTTAATGAAATGCATCGTTTCTTTAAGTAATTGTTAAATTCTCACACTCCTCCATGGAAAAAATTCACACACACACGCAAACACATACATACACACACACACACACACACACACACACACACACACACACACACACACACACACACACACACACACACACACACACACACACACACACACACACACACACACCACACACACACACACACACATACATACACACACACACACAAACACATACACACACAAACACACAAACAAACACACACACACAAACACGCACACACACACACACACAAACACACACACACACGCACACATACACACACACACACAAACACACGCACGACCCACAAACACACACACACACACACACACATACACAAACACACACATACACACACACACACACACACAAAGCAGTAATTTTACGTCAAAGATAAAAATTTCTCTTTGAAGTAACATATTTTGTTTATGATAACAAGTTTTCTGTCAGAAGTAGCAATTTTTTCTTAACACTAGCAAATTTTCTCATCGAAGTAACAACATTTTTCCTTAATACTAACAAACTTTTACTTAACACTACCAAATTTCTCTTGCAAGCAACAGGTTTTTTCTAACATTTTTTTTTCTAATAGCAGCAAGTTCATCGTCAAAGTTAACAAATTTCTTCTAGAAGTAAAAATTTTTTCATCAGTGATAACATGTTTT